>CAJVPT010001195.1:0-22769 GCA_910592055.1 Acaulospora colombiana
CTTCTTTGGTTTGGATACTGAAGCATTTGTCCCAAGGTTGCATTCGATTTCAGTTGAAGAATATCATCTGAAATATCTTAGAGATTTAATTTATCTACCACAGATGGTTGGTGTTTCATTCGGTGTCTTCTTTGAGGAGTAGTGTCCACAGGTTCAACTATTCTTGTTCCATGCTTATGGGTTATGTAGAGACTTTTCTATTTCACAACTAGATTTCTTTTTGAGATTCAGATTGTTTTTGTTTTTCTCGGGCTTCTCTTCTATTGATAGTGTATGGAGCTTGTCTTCCTCGTTAATCAATATAAACTTCCTCTTCCTCCTCTTCATATTCTTCTTCTTCAGGGTATTGCTCAGTTGTGAGATAGTTAATTTGATTTCTTCTTGCTGGAGGTCGATAAAATGGCAGTACTCTTTCTGATAAGCAGTCCCTTGCAATGTGACTGGGCTCATCACATTTATAACAGTTTCCAAATCACCTAGAGTCTTGTGAAGTAGAAGTCTGTGAATATCTGGATACAGAAGGATTACTTCTTTGTTGGAGAGAATATGCTTCAATCTTGTCAAGTCTTTCAGCAAGATTGAGTTGCATCTTTTCAAATTTCTTAATTAATCCGTCCATGCCATCTTCTTGAGGTTTGGAATTTCCTGGGGAGGTTCTGTGAGTTGTAGGTGGAGTCTCTTCTTCATGGATATTTTGTCCTTCCTTATATTGTCTTGCATGCTTAAGGACATCCATAATATTTGTGGGTTTCATCATAGAAACAATAAAAGCAACATGGAAGTTCAATCCTCAGATAAAAAACCTGAGCTTCTGTTTATTATTCATTGTTTCATCAATATCTGCTTTGGCCAGAAGTTTCTTAAATACTGTGTAGTAAGAATCTACTGTTTCGTGAGCACCTTGTCTTCTTCCTTCAAGGTCTCAAGTCCACTTGTTAATCCATCATTGAGAGCAAAACTGAATAAGAAGAGCCTTGGAAATTGTCTCCCAAGTCATGGTATTGTTGGTGGAATTATTTGCGACATAATAAGCATCCCACCATTCTTCAGCTTCATCAATGAGATGTGCATTAATCATTCGATGGAGTTTTTCATCATTCCAATCATTCACCTGAACAGCTTTGACAAAGCCTTTGCACCAGTCCATAGGGTCCTGAGTACCATCACCTGAGAACTGTTCTACTTTCATAATAGGATTTCTAATGTTGTCATTGACAAGATTATAAATTTTATCGTTTGTTTTCACCATGTTGTTATAGGAAGTGGGTTTAAATTTGTGGGGGAAAGTGGTTCTTGAAAAAGGATTTCTAAAGCTAATTCTTCAAAATCGTCTAAAGATATTTGGGGTTTAGGCTCTCGGAATAAAGAACTTAAATATAAATTTTCACTTGTACTTAATAAGTCTTGAGAAATTGGAAAAGGAGGAATATTAAAGTCGAATTCAAGGGGTGAATATACCAAAGGATCTAAAGGTATTGGGAGTTGAGTATTTACGAAGTATTCAAAAGAATTTACTGCAAAAGTAGTTTGTCGAAGAATACTATCAAAAGATAAAAGTTGGGTGTATCTGATACTAAAGATGGGACTTCTAGCTATATGGTCTTCTGTTAAAGGGGTAGTAGCAATAAGTCTGTTATAATATTGTTGGGTTTTTGATGTGTAAGAACGGGCAATGAATTTGGATTGATACCAATCCCAAAATCGTTGAAAATAAATATGAGATTCAGTTAGGGAATAACAAATATTGCAAGATTCATCTGGACAGGATCTTTTTCTAAGATCTTCTCCAGGAAATAGCTGATGTACTTGGTCGTGCAGCTGGTTTGTCTCAAAATGGTCTCTAAATTCATTTATACAATTTCTAATACTTTTGTTCTTTTCTTCTTACTATAACCTTGCTAGACTTTGAATTCCGAATCACTGGAATTTCCCTTCAGTGAATACTTTCAATACTGAGTCAAGGTTTGCTTTTTTTACTTTCTTGAGAGTCGATGGAGGAGTTTTATCTCACAGTCACCACCAATTTGGCAACCTATCCAATTCACCTCTTAGTAATCAGATAGAGACAGAAAACTATTGCAGGGAAGCACCAAGTTAGAGTTTAATGTGATATACAAATGTTCCTAGTTTGGATAACAATTTAACAAGAGGTTTATTGCTTATGGTTAGGTGAAAGAGGCAATTTGATATTTTCGGGATCAAGATAATTTTACTGTTTAATAAAATCATGAGAATTCTTGAAAGGGAGAATTCCCGCCTTTAAATACATAAATGAGTTATACAAAATATAGAAATAGAAAAGATAATAATAATAAGAAATGATAATTATAATGAATCTATTAGTTTCACTAGTCTCTTAAACTATATTATAATAAACAGAATTTATGTATCTGTCGAAAATAACAGTATAGTTCAATATAGTAGAATAGGGGAAGTTTTAGAGTCATATTTGTTCTATTTGTCCGATTTGTCCAGGACAAATAATGTCAATCTATAATACAAGGAATATTCTCGAAGATCTGGGACCCAGGTGATAAATTAGACTTGTCAACTGGATAATTGATACTGAGATTGTCATAAGGCTTTAGAATCTTTATAGAACAAATTTCTTATGGTTTACAATGGAAAAATTCCCATAAAAAATATCCAAACTCAGCCACCAACAATTAGCTGCAAGGAAACTGGACTTTCTCAAAATAGATATGTTATCTATTTTGGATAAAACTCTAAACTGATATGAATCCCTATACAATTTCATTATCCCAATGAAAAATAATATCAAAAATACTTTTTTGGAAATCAAGCAACACATGCAACAATCTGATCATATAGCCACTTTATCAATTTATACTATTTGAGAGAACTATTAAATACCATACAAGACCTCAAACAATTGTGGCAACAGTACCTCCAGGAAAATTCGCTTCAAAATTCTTATCACTATTATCATATAGCTAGATGCACCTATGAAATCTTCTAAGGCAATTCTAATCAAATTTATTGAACAAAGTTTTTGTCTATAAACTATTTATTTGGAATGACTAATGAAATTTATTGAAATGATTTTATTTCTTATGTAAGGAAACTGGACTCAGAAGATTTTGCTTTTTAAGGAGGGGAAAATATATTAAAAATAGTCCCTAATACTATTGAATAGTTATTTATAGTCATGATCTTCATTCTATTTCCATTTTTATCTATTTATTTATAATTATTTCTTTAATATTCTTTGATATTCTTATTGGTATTTAATTAACATAGATTACTTTATCAAATGTATACATGACATAATTTACTATAGATCAGGCAGTCTAGAAGATCTATTTTTATAAGTATATAAGAAGTTATAATTTGCTCAAAAGTAGGATAAGTTGGAATAGAACTTTATTTAATTTTGAAAGTTTAGGAATAACTTCACTTTTCTTTTAGGAGATTAAATATTTTCTTTTGATTTTAGAACTAAAGGAATTGTTCTAGCTTTCTTGATTTATTAATAAACTTGAGTTCTGAGCAAACTATATTTCTTGTAAAAAACTGTGTAACTCTGTTTAAAGGATTTTTGATAAATCTATTCTTGAATACTTCTTTAATTATTATAAATCACTTCTTTAATTCTTTCTTTGTAAATTGTTTTTTTAAAAGCAATTCCACTTGGACATACTAGTCAAATATAAATTTGATCACAGATCTATAGAAATATTTATATTATGTTTGCTTTATTAAATATTTATTTAATATTAATTTTTTAAAAAAAAAAACTCTTTCCCACAGATCCATTTTTTCTAAAAAAATTCCTTTTATAGTAATTTTTAAAGGAAAAAATAATGTGAATGGAGAGATGTCCTCTCAAAGAGAACTTCACAGTAAAACAGCCCAATGGAGATCCAACTACAATGAGAACATCCTCACAAGAGGTAATGCAAACAAGTCACACAAAGAAATATAACATGAGCAGTAAAGGAAAACACTATAAACAAAGGAAAAGCTAAAAGAAAACAACCAGAATGAAACCCATAGTGAAGACTCTAATACTCAAAACCTATTCCAGAACTTGGCAATACAGACCAACACATTCAATCTACCAATAGCAACCATCCAAACTATCAACTGGAGTGAAGAAGTGAAGAAAACATCTTAGTTACCAAAGTTCCAACAATGAACCTACCCAATAGTATCCTAATAACAACCTACATGGAGAGGACATAAGAAGTCCACCAAAAAACAACAAATGAAACACCAAAAGCAGTATGTATAGATGACCCAGATATGGAAATAGAGATAGAAGAAGAAACTCAAGGATCAACTTCACATTGGCAACAAGTTGACGATAAGGGTAAACAGAAGTTGGATAGTTGAACCACTCAACCAAGACCCTCTCTCCTTTTGACAAAACTACCTGCTACGACAGAAAAAGAGTCAAGATCAGCATCCCAGCAGTGGACTTTCTAGGCAAAATTACAGCTCAAAACATAGCCTTCCTTATCAAGGCCCTAAATTTATCAGTTGGATTGATGACAATCTGTAGTGAAAAGAAAAAAGAGGTCGAATACATCATTGCCATATTGAACAATAAACAAGAAGCAATTGAAATCTGTAACACTCCATTATCAGATACAGATAACAAATATATGGATCTTATGAAATACACAAACCCAGTCCTAAAACAGGAAAACAGTATCAAAGTATAGGACATCCTCTTGGATATCAAACTCATAGAAGTACAACAATCCTTTGCTAAGTATAGAGTGATAAGCAACATTACAATATTAATCCAACAAATGTGGCAGATAGCCATGATCATCTATACAAACAAAGAGGATAAACATATTATAATCGACAGATGGAGTGTTTTCCTCAAAGCAGGCTCTATAAGAGTCTTTGATACACAATAGAATGTGAATCAGATGAAAGCATGTGTTCAAACTGCAACAAAGCTCACTAACCTTTCACCCAACACTACTGCATTTGATCTAAGAAGGATTTGTAAACAAACCAAGGCCAAGACCTGTTATATTCCAAGAAGAATGTCATATCAAGAAAAAAGATTCATGCTCATCAGCTTTATTAGCCAGGAAGACTTAGAAGCTGCCACATCTCAAAAATTCCAACTTTGAGATTTCAACTGCACCTGGTAATCAATCAAAACCAAACTATACACAATTTGTGATAGCTCAGATCACCTACTCAACAATTGTCCTATCAAAGAAAGAAGAATGCAATGGAGCAAATACAATAAAGAACAAGTGAATAAATTTGGCAAACTATATAACAAGTTCAGACTGGTATGCACTACTCCAATCAGAAACCAAACCCGATCTTCACAGTACTATCATATCAAGCCAGAATTCTATATAGCAGCAGTCAAATATAGATAATGCCAATTAAGCTGGATAGAAAAGAATACTCCAATACTAACTGACATTATGGTCTTCCTAAAAAAAATCAAACAAGAAATTGAAGAGATTAAAGAAAATATTATCAACCTGGACAAAAGAGTATATAACATAAAGATTCCAGAAAACAACCTCACAGATACTATGATAACTAAAAATGATGAAGAAAATTCTCCCAACCAAAACAAAACATCTAATACACAATCAAATGAAAAGGAGCACTCTAATATCTGAGCTTAACAATAATAGATTCATGAGTTCATAAGCAGAATGGACCAAAATATGTGCAAGGCACTAAATGCAATCTCAGACCTGATCCCTAGTGCAACCTCCCTTCCCCTAGAAACTATCAATGAGTAACACACCAGAATTCCTTTCTCCAAAATATTCATCATATAACAATTATATTACACAAACAGAAAAAATATCTAGAGACACACAAATATAAACTTCTATAGATCCCACCATCTCCTCAAATGACTATACATCAGAAGACAACCTTAGCAATATCAACTCAATAAAACACACTAATTCAGACACTCAACACCCAATTTGAAAAACCACAACAGTCAACATCCAAGGCCTAACAAATAAGTACAAAAGAGAAATATGGTTCAACTGGTGTGCCACAAAAGGTTGGGATATTATAGTAACAACTGAGACCAATAGCACACATCAACAATCTAACACTGAAAACATCCACTCTACAACATAATTTGGTTACACAAAAATCAACAGACACTTAGGCAAGGACTTAACCTGATGATCAAGAAAGATATAGCAGACTGCAATTACAACCATAATGTATGGAAGGGAAGGCTCATCTATGCAGATCTTGCCTTCACAAAAAAACAAAAATCCAGAATCATAGGCATTTACTTCCATGCAGACAAAAGAGATAAAGGATGATAAGAAACCCTCAATAAACTGAAGCAATGGATAAGAGAAGGCCTTCAAAAAATCTGGTACCTTCTCATCTTAGGGGACCTCAATGAAGTCCCCAACTCAGCATGGGATAAAATAGCATATACAAATAAACAATATTCAACAAACCAACAGATCCCCAAATAGAAATCCTCATAGACTACAGCTTGAAGGACACATATAGGCTACACAACCCAAATAAAAGAGAATTTATCTGGCACCGAAAGAACAGCAGCAATAGAATCAATCAAATCTGGATGAACATACTTTCCTCATGGCAAAGTAGGAAAGACTATATCGGAGAAGCCTTAGACCCCCTGATTTCCAGTAACCACAAACCCACCATAACTGAGATAGAGTCATAGCAACTAAACTCATACAAGGAGGTCACCCACCACAAACCAAATCATAGATACAATTGACAGTTGGCTAACAATAAACAATGGAAAAAATTTTCTTAGAAGTTAATAGAGCTCTCAACAATCAAAGCACAAAGCCAAAATCAATAGATAGACAATGGAACTGCTAAGCAATTACATCCTAAGAGCAGTCAAGTTCCACATTCCAAAGAGGAAACAACATAGGAAAAAAAGAATAATCAGTGAGGAAGATATAATTAAAGATTCCTTAATACAAATGCAACTTTTTCACAATAAACTAAAAGCCAGCCAGAAAATCAACAAACCTTCTTCCATCCTACCAAAAAAGCTTCAGGAAAAGTTTCCAGATATCCAACAGCACCTCATAGAACTAAAGATAGAGCACACCAATAACTTTCTGCAATACTGGCTAGACTATATGCAGAAAACTATACAAGGTCACA
Source organism: Acaulospora colombiana (assembly GCA_910592055.1). Taxonomy (NCBI): domain Eukaryota; kingdom Fungi; phylum Glomeromycota; class Glomeromycetes; order Diversisporales; family Acaulosporaceae; genus Acaulospora; species Acaulospora colombiana. Next base: position 7,141 of record CAJVPT010001195.1, read on the forward strand.
AAGTCATTGTCCAAGCAATCACCAATAGAAAACAAGTTCTAGCAATCAAATGCAAAACAATAATAAGATAAGAATATCTAGCAACAAATAAAAAAGCAATGATCAACAGCATTATGGAAAAACCTAGGAGAACTATCATCCTGAATAAGATCATCACAGAAGGTGAAGAAGTGTCAATTATAACAAACACAACAGAAATCAAGCACAGGGTCAGACAACATTTCCAGGACTGGACATCAGCCAGAAAAATCAGACCAATCTCTAACTTTTCCTACTGGGTAGCAGAATACGAATCAAAAAAGAATATCAACCACATTGATACCAATTAGTCCTAACTGAAATATTCACCAGAGAAATCAAAAAAACAATATAAGAAAGAAGTACAAAATTAGCTCCCAGAAAAAATCAAATTCCCTATATAGCCTATAAAAAACTTGGAGTTAAAGCAATAGAAGAAATACAATCCCTTTTCAACAAAATCATTCGAGAAGGAGACATCCCAAAAGACTGGAGCAAAGGGGCTATCTACTCAATATCCAAACCAAAGAATTGGCAAAACAATCTAGACATCACAAGACCAATCACAATCTTGGATGCAGGAAGGAAGATTTTTACAAAAATCATCATAGACAAATTGGCACAATATATAGGAGACCACAAGATCCTTTCAAAACTAAACTGGACAGCACTTCCTGGCTGCAGCCCACAAGAACCAATCTATATAATAAACAATATCATTGAATACGCAAAAGATATAAACAGACAAGTTTGGATTCTCAACCAAGATATGTCAAAGGCATATGACTTAGTCAATCTGGAAATGTTAATTTTAGTTCTCAAATGCATCAGGATCCCCCCAGCTTGTCAAGATTCTCCTGAATATACTCAACCACAGACAAAACATAGTGTTGACATGCCATGGTCCCACAGCAGAATATGATGTTGAGGATGGTATTGACCAAGGGGACACAATATTCCCACTTCTCTAGCACATCTTTTACGATCCACTTATAACCAAAATCGATCAAAACTTTTTAGGATACACAATCTCTACAAAAATATGCAGAAATCTTCAAAAAGATTGGTTGACAAAAAAAGTAAATATTGCAGTCAATGCTTATATAGATGATATCACCTGGATCACAGACAATGTTGAAGAAATGAGAAAGATCATCAAAAAAGTGGAGGAATTTTATTATATTAATGACATTAAAATCAATTCACAAAAATCACAACTCATCATAATCAATGGAAAAGAAAAGAACTTTGAGCAAGGGATAGTAATTGATAATCAAACCATCCAGGACTGCCCCAATGGAAACCTAGGGGTGGGGCACAACAGTTCAGGAAAGAAAGACTATCAAATAAACTTAATTCAACAGAAATTCAAAAAGATCAAAGACTCATAGGAATGAAAAACCTTACAAATGAATAGATGCAATATATTATAAATCACATCCTAATTCCTAGTGCTGAATACCTATGCAATGACATGATCCTATCAGAAAAATTATGCAATCTCCTCATGAGCAATATCACTTTAACCTTCAAATACAAACTAGGCTTGTCCAGAACAACTCCAAACAACATTTTATATAGCAAATACAAGTACAACATAATACATCTCTGGGATAGACAACTATTATTACATACTACAAACTGGGCTAATAGAATCAATAAAATAAATAGAGTAGGAACAATCGCAAGAATAAGACTTCAAACTCTGCAAAACGAATTCTGGTCAACACACTTCATCATGAACAAAATAGAAAGTCTCTTGAAAAAGCTATAACAACCTAACACATGATATTATATGGCTTCTGAGAAGACATGACTTCACAGCATACCTGTCACAAGAGACTCACAGCCTAACCTTAATAAAAGAAATTAACATCCTGATCAAGAATATAATGAGCAAGGCCTTCTTTATCAAACATCAAAAAAATCTAAAGAAACACAACATCCTCTTCACAGGACAACTCCTCAATGCAAATAGAACTAAAATATTAGAATAGTGTCAAGTCATCTGAATTAATAAAAGATTCATTCCAGGCCCAACTCCTAGTTGGTTCACTACTATATAAATAAACTCAAAGAACACTAAAAACCAAAGACCGAGGTCACTCCAATACAACCAAAAACATCTTCACGCAAGGCATACCCACTACTAATCTTTCCACAACTAGACCTTACTGGATCTATACAATAAAAGAAGGCATCCTAACCATTGGTAAAAGACAACAAAAAATAGACCAAAACATCATCAAATATAGACACTATACATAAAATCCAGAAAGCTCACCACTGGAGGCATGTGAAGGATGTACAATTAATACCTTAAAGGACTAAATAGGAGAATACAGCTTTACAGCCACCAAACAACAATTCATTTCAATACCAGTCCATAAAAGCAAGACTTCAACAAGGAAAAATCATCACATAAAAACAGAAACAATCTGGCAAAACAGGATCACTCCCAACTTTCTATCTATCACACTCTTTGAATATATACATGCCCCTCCAACTCAACAGGAAGCAGATATTGAAATCCACCCTCTGAAAAGCACATATTTACATTACAAGCAATTGAAAAAACTGCTCAAAAGCTCTCCAGAAAGCCTAGAAACATTATCAACAATTAGAGAAAAGCTAGAAAATTATGCCATCTTTGAAATATTTACTAATGGCTCTTTAAACAATTTCAATGGAAAATACTACATAGGTCTGGATTGGATCATTATTACCCCAGACTCGAAAGAGCACACTTTTCAAGCACAAATAACTAAATACCCATTATCAACCAGAACAGAAATTGCAGCAATCCTCACAGCACTTAGTGTTTTACCTGAATACAGTTCAATAACTCTATATATAGACAGCCAGACAGCGATCAATAGCATTCTCGAGACCAAAAAGGAAGACCCAAGAAAAATTATAAAAACACAAAAAAACTCAAACCTCCTGTTTCAAATAACAGGTCTATGCAAACAGAACCAAATTAAACTATCCCCATGCAAAATAAAGGGACACTCAGAAATCAAATATAATGAAAAAGCAAACCATCTGGTGCAGATCGACAGATAGAAAGGAATGAGTCTGGGTGAAAAAGTGATCAAGATTCTAAGAACACAACATGGTTCCTTAGACATAGTTTCTCAATGAAACAATATCTCCACAAAAATCCCCATAAAAATGATCACAAAAAAGCTCACTCAAACAATTCACCTAGCGAAATGGAGACTCCTCAATCAAACAAGATGCAACTACAGTAAAAGAATAGTAAAAGAAATATACTGGCAGACAACTATTACCCTACTACAACCAATCAAAATAAGCAACCATCACACTGACTAGGAAGATCAAAAACTCAAAAATTCTGTCTCAGCATTTGGAATGATGAACTGCCAACCAAAAGCAAATTACATGCTAGAATTCCCTCCTTATACAAAGACAACAAATGCTCCAAATGTCATGAAAAGAGACTAGTACACATCCATTTATTTGCAATCAACTCAGATCCAAAACTGAAGAGTTTCTAATCAATACTGTAACCACCCATGTTAAAAACTATACAACACAAGAAGAGGAAAAGAAGTTTGAAAGTAAATTCACAAGCAAAATGAACTGGAGAAACAAAGAGTACTTAGTAGCAGCATCAGAGGGGCCTTCTTCAAAGAACTAGTCTCTCATATCCAAACTACCATCCCAGATAAACTGAACAGAAAGATCTGTCTCACTCAAATTCGTACTGATATAATCAATTTCTAATACAAAATATGGACAGAAAGATGTAAAACATTTCAGAAGTGAAAGGCCACCATGGGCATTACAAGGAAAAAAGATAAATAAGCAAAATATGAGTCCAAAAAGAAAGATCCATCATTTAGCTTGAGAAAAAGACATATAAAAGATCAATACATCAGCCTGCTCAATGACTTCATGAACCAGTAGCTCATAAACATTATAGACAACTCCTTTATTTTTGAAATTTATTTTGGCACTAGTCCAGCCTTGACAGGTTGGCCCCCTCACTAGGGTTGACAACAAGTCGCAAGGTGAGTATCTCTGCAAAAAGAGTTCTCTATTGAGTTTTATTTGGTAGAAAGCAGGTAGTAAGTTCTAGGATAGCCTTCCTATATAATTTTGCTGCAAATATACAAATAAAACAAGGCTGAGCCAATGTTTAAAAAAAAAAATAAGTAGAAATCTATATTAGATGGTTATGCAATTATCTTATCCTAATTGAGAGAGATATAAATTGGTTACTCAATATATTATTCATTGATCTATAAATCCTTAGATAATATAAATAATTATTTATTCCAATTGTTCCTAGGTATCTTCTTACTTTAATAAAATAAGTTAACTCTAGTATAAAAATAAGTTAGCATTAAAAAAAAAAAGTATATACTCTAACCTATATTATAGATTTTAATTACTTCAATATAGGATATAAATTATTTCTCTCATCAAAATCTCCTAATAAAAATTATTACTCATATTTGCATATGCAAATCTATTCTATCAGTTTAATATTTATTTTTTTAATTAAAAAAAGAATTCTAGTTCTAGTTATAGGTTGTTTTTCTTAAACTATTTTGAATCAGATTGTTAAACTGGATCATGGTAGATCTCAATATTATTTGAAATCTGTTTCTTATGGTTAAACTGAAAGAACTATTAGATAACTCATAGTTATTAATATTAAATTTATCTTTAACATAGTTATCTAATAGTTGTCAAATTAATTATATTATTTTTAATTAGTTTTTGAATATTTCTTTCAATTGAATAAGTCAAATAATTGACTAAAATACTGTATCAGATTTTCTAAATATCTTTTGATACTATTTTGTGTTATAAAAAAGAAGGTTTGAGAGTATTAACTTTTTGTTTCACTTTTTTTTATAAAGTTTTAACTGTTTCAATTTCTATAATTATTTGTATTGTGCTTTATTTGTATATTTTATTGTAATATTTTTTCTTGGCAGTATATCTGATAAATTCAATACTGTACTTAAAATATTTGCATAGATTTGGATAATAAGATTATTTTTTTGTAGTTTGCATATTAATAAGCATATCAGGTTTTTTGCTATCTTATTATTTACCTTTTTGAAGTTAAAATTTTCTTTTTTTGTTAGAAAAGTTTAATGCAAATTGTAAAATAAGGACTTATTATTTAGAGTTACTAAAACAAATAAATGAAACTTAATCTTTTCATTAAGATATTTATCATTATTGTAATTTATATTTAAAGAAAAAATAAAATTATATTTCTTCTTTTTCAAAATTTTCTAATAAAAAATTTTTTATATATTATAATAGGTGTAAAAAAAAATATATTTTTTTTGTTTTTTCTATATTAAAAGTATTTATGTATATGTTTTTTATTGTGTACTTTCCTAGCATGCGAACATCAAGAAGAAACATTAGAACATCTTTTTGAATGTCTAACCATTAGGGAAACTTGGAAGAATCTATAACAGAAAACAAACAAAAAGGTCAATAAACTTATTGGTAAAAAGATAAAAGATAAGAAAAATATTCAACCTTAAATAAAAAACTAGATAGACAAATAGTTAGAAAAGATCCAGGAATCTGACAGGGGCCTTTTCAATATTATCTATAGATATATGGAAGAAAGCAAGATCACCTTCTTGAAGAAGTATCTTAAAGAGCAGCTCAAGATCTCACTAGCAAGTATATAGGATATAATCAGTAAACTTTGTCAAAATATGAGAGCAAACTTCAAAAAGGAGATCTGGAATACTCACTGTGCCAAAGTTATAGAATGAAAAAAGAAGCAAAACATTACAAAAAAGGACAAAAGAAATAAGAGGCCCAAGTCCAGAACTGACAACCAAATCAAACAGAATCAAAAAGAATTGCTATTATCTTCAGAGGATTTGAACTTGAAAGATATTAAAGAAATAGAAAAAAAGAAGTATACAGTTATTATTAAGAATTGGATTTGTCACAAAATAAAGTGGTTTAGTTTTTAACTACAGATAGAACTTAGAATAATTTACAGTAATGATCTGTAAACAATTATTTTATTAATTAGAGAAATTATCAAAATTAGTAAAGGAGTGAAATATTATTCCCTGAATTTCATTTAGAGAAATAGCTTTTTGACAATGAGTAAGTCAGTATATAAAACTTACAACAATTTGTAAATACCTAGTATATATACAATAAAGACATGCCATGCTGATCTAACTGCAGGTTAAAAAAAATATTTCTTTATTGTATAGTCAATGAAGTTTAGATGTCCATTTAGGTTTTATGAGTATTTGAACTTGGACTAATTTATTGGTTTGAATTATTGCTTATAAATCTTCTCTTTATATTTAAAAAAGTGTTAATTTGTAATAACCTGGCCAAAAGCTTTATGAGATTAATATTGGACTTTCAAAAGCTTATTGTGATTTAGTCTTTTTTGTTGTTTTTTCCTTTATAAAAGAAAAAATTTATATTGTGAAGTTAGTGATTTTATAAAACTTACCTTTTCTATACTTTGTAAAGAGTTCTTAAACTTAAACTTGTTTTTTGTAAGTTGTTTAATTGTAAGAGTAAATTTTCTTATTTTTTGACTAGTTTTTCTTTTTTTCAAAAATTATTAAAAAAGAAAATTTTTTTGAAAAATTGGAAATCAGTAAAAAAAGTTTTTTTTTTGAAGTATTTTTTACAATAATTTATATACTTATATATTTATATATTTTATTGGGTTCTATAAAAGGCAAACTATTGATAATTAATTATTCTAAATCATCTCAAATTTTGAACAAAGTCAAGAGGAAAGATTTACCAGCTAGTTATTCTTAAAATAAACTATCTAGATAATTACTATGATTTAAAATAACTTTTTAATTCATTTAAATAATCAAATAAGAGAATATAATATATCTATTATTCTTTTTTATGGCTAGACATCTGCTTATTATAATAATAATAGTTTGAAATTAAAGGATTTATCAAATATTAAATTATATCTACTACTTATTAATATGATTGCCCATTTATAACCAATAGATACAAAAATTATTTATTCATTTAAAGTAAATATTAAAATTTTGTAATTTTGATATTTCATTATATTAATTAAAATTAACTTATATAGGTACAATATAGAAGATTATTAATAAAATTTAAGGTGAATCAACTGGATTTGACATATAATACTAAATGAATTTCTGAAGATATTAATATTAAACATATAAAAGATTGGATTATAGAAGCTCAGAGTAATTTAATTCTAGTATTATTTCAAATTATTAAAAAAATTAATATTATTTTTTCTTCTCAAATTCTTAAAAAATAGATAATTTTAATCTTTTGCTTTTAATTATACTATTATTAAAGAAATAATTCTAGTTCAAAAATATAATTTAAAAAAAAATAAAAGTATTGATTAATTAATTATCATATAATTATCAATTCTTTCCCAATCACTTGAGGTAAAGCAATCTCAATAATAGGGAAATAGCTTTCAATATTAGAAATTTCAAAGTTTTACAACTTGAACAACAAAGGATAGAAAGAAACCAGTATACAGAAAGAAAAAGCAAAGAGATTGCTTCTCTTTATAACCAACCATATGTCAAGAAGTTTACCAACATACAGATAAAAATATAAATAATACCAGAAGTGGAACTTAACCAAGATAGCGAGAAAATAAACTCTTATGTGAACTCAACAAATATAACTTTCAGTATAGCTAGTATGGATATAGAAACAAAACTACCTTGTGGAGAACAAACATGAAGCAAATAGATGAAAGAAGCTGAAAGTAGAACTAAAGACCCCTCAGTAAACTAGGCACTCCATGTAAAGAAAGACTTAAGCAAAGAAAACTTCCAAAAAAAGACAAGCAATCCACTAATAGATCAAAACAAAGAACAATTGAATGAACCTGTCACTGAAGAAAAGAAAGAAGAAAACTCTAAATATCTGTAGGCCATAAGAACAATGTAACACATTTCAACAATAAGTCAAGATCAAGAACACCAATTAACCTAAAAATTAGATGTAAAAGAGAACACTTCAAAGTAAACATTGATGCCAACGTTGTCTCCAGTTCAAACAATGATATGAAAATTCTTTACCTAACCAAATTCTTTAACTCCCTCAGAGCTCATCACAATATTCAGTGAACACAATAAGAAAAAAACATAAATCATCACAATTTTTGGTGAATAACAAGCAGTAGATAATGCAACAAGAATGGAGTTACCTAATATAGGTGATAATAAGCTCACACATATTCAGATAGGTAGACAAGTAATTAAAAAAGACAAATCTATAACATACTCCTAAATATAAAGCTCTTGAAGATTAGACAGCATTTCATCAAAATTGGCAACATATCAGGAATTAGTATGAGAATACAAAACCTTTGACAGTGTGTCACCATTACCTTTGAAGAAAAGTTAGTCAAAAAGTCACTAATTAAGTAATGCAGCATTCTAATTAAAGGCAATACAGTTAGAATAAATGATGCTAGCTGGTCTGTAAACCAGATAAAAGAAAGACACAGCATAGTTGCTAAACTGATTAACTTACCACTAGATACCATGGCATGAGACCTGAAACAAGTTCTAAGTGAAATAAAAGCATGCACATACTATATATCATGTACCTGCTTAACAAGGTACTGATTCAAGAAATTTACAGTAATAAGCTTCGAATCAAGAGAGGATTTACTTTTAGCAAAAAAATTTACTTATACCCTTGAGAAAACAAAGATATTCCTGTCTTTCATTAACATACCACTATGTTTCATCTGTAATTCAACAATATACCTCATTAAAGAATATTTTATTAAAGAATGAAGAAAACAATAGAAAGAGTTTAACCATACCTAGACAGAGAAATATGGACAAATCTATAGCAAATTCAGATCTATAAGAATGGATAACTTCGAAATGTTCATAGCTCTAAACAACAAAAGAGATATCAAACCAGCATTCTATACAGTAGTAGCATAAGCCAACAACAAATAGTGAATAAGACAATCCAGGAATGAACCCAACGAAATTTGTAGGAACAACTCCAAAATTAGTAGAAAAATATATAACAATCTCAAAACATTCAAGAAATAATAGAAGTGTTTATGACTATACAAAGAGATGTTACAAGCTTAAAGAAGATAATAATAAATCTTGATAAAAAGGTTACAAATATAGAAGTATACAATCAAAAATACTATAACAAGATGAAATAATACTTTGATAGCAAGAGCAAAGAGAAGAACAAATTACTAAGGAGCAACTTAAGTGGTCCCAAAACCTCAATTCAATTACAGGAAATAGTAGACTTCCAGAAAAGATAGCAACAAATCAACAAAACAATGGATGACATACAAGTAACATATAAAGAGCACTAAAGACTATCAGAGCATTGACAGATAACCAATACCAACATTAATATTAATTTTATGAGTGACATATTAAAAGGTAAGGAAATACTTCAAAATAGAAATGGAAAAAGAACACAAACCTATAAAAAATCAACTGACCAAGTAGAAATAGAAATTATATTAAATATTGCAACCTTTAACATAAGAGGACTAAACAAAGAAACAAATAGAATAAGTTGGACAGATTTATGGCAAGCAAAAAGTTGGAACATTGTAATTAGTACAGAGATAAACAGAAGCAATTATATAATAAAATATAGGAAGACTGAAACATATGAGTATTACTGGATAAACACAAATCAAAAACAAGGATCTGGGATGGGTGTGGCTCTCAAATATCAACTTGCAAGAAGAATCATAATGAAAGAAACTTTGAAAAGATAAGCTATCATGCTCGACCTGGCCTTCACATATAAAAAGCATCTCAGAATTATAGATATATATTCTTTAGTAAAGGCTTTAGACAGATCAAACTTCGAGAAGAGAATAACAGGTAGCTTAACATCAGTTACAAATCTAATTAAAAAACCATAGTGACAGGAGATCTAAATGACATAGATATGCTTTGCATAGATAAGTTCTCCAATAAACATTATCATTTCAAGAACAAGACTTCATCTCATAGTATACTTATCAAGAAAATAAAGGATCACACTCTGATCAATATATTCTGCACAGCCAATCTATAAAAAAGGAAATATATATAGGAAATAGACCTAGATCAGCAAGCAGATTAGATTAGATTTGGATTATACAGAACAGGTACCTAGAGTTTCTAATAACAGGAATTTCAAATAAATACAAACAGTTATATGAGAGAGATCATGGCATTGCATTTGCCAGAACATACCTCTCATTTTCTCTCCTAAAAAAGAAAAGAAATATATGAAAAAATCTAACATAAGATACAATTGAACAAATATTGAATCAACAAGATGGGAGAAATGGATAAGATATATCAAGAAAAAATAAACACTTATAATGAGAAGATGGATTCAACTGAGAATATTGATGAAATGTAATAAAATTTAAAGAAAACAATCCTCAAAGTGACAAGTTCATATATTAGAAGGTTCAAAAAATCACAGGTCTACTTATGCAACAAGCAGGAGAGATATCATAGAATAGCCTCAACTACAACAGTCAGACTTTGTCAGCTCAATAAACTGTTGGCAGAAAGAAAAAGAAACAATATTGTGAGGAAAAGTCAGACGAGAATTCATAGTCTGGCAAAGAACAATAGCTTTAAACTTCTTACAAAACTCTGTACTCTAAAAGATTTCAAGGTCACAAAAATTAGTAGTGATTAAAAAAATAAAAAGCATAAAGAATGTCTCATACAGACAATTATGTGTAGCAAATAACAAGAAAATCAAAGAGGCTATCAATAATTGTCTCACTTAGTTCATGATAGACAAAAAAAGGATAATAAATAGTTTTTTGGAGAGAAAAAAAATGAAAAATCAAACTCAATAAATTGATTTTGGATAACGAGGAATCTGACATTATTCTGGATGAGACTGAAATAAAATTATGAATAGGAGACCACTTTGAAAACTGAACAAAAAAGCTCAATTCATTGAAACCCTATAGAAATAACAAGAAGAATGTGAACTTCTGCAAGAAATGGTACAAAGAAGCAGTTATAGATTTCTCTATACAAGAGATAAAAGAAACTATATCCAAAGCAAGCAAAGTTTTAGCTCTTAACTCTCACAGATCACATATATAACATTACATCACCTGGATCCCAAGACAATTGAGCAAATCAAAAATATCTTTAATTCAATCCTCCGTTTTGATTGAATGCCATATAAATGTAAGAAAGGGATAATATCCAATTCCAAAGACATATGACTGAAACAATAATCTAACAAAGGTTTGACTCATTATACAACTGGAATCAATAAAGAAAATCTTTATGAAAGGTATCATAAATAGACTATTTTATATACTTACAAGACATGAAATCCTGTTAGAACACAACTAGACTGCTTTGCTAGGAATGAGTACAATAGAACCCATCTTTGAAATCAATACAATCATCAAAAATACCAGATTAAATGACAAAGAATTATAGATTCTCTTCCAAGTAATGAGTAAAGTATAAAACAATGTAGATCTAAATATCTTAATCAAGGTTATAAGGAGAATCAAATTCTCAATAAGACTTATTGACCTTATCATGGAGGCTTTAAAAATAGGAAAAATACAATTATTATAGGAGTAGGAACCATGGATCCATATGAGATCAGAAATAGAATTGATTAAGGGGACACAATATAACCAATTTTTTAGTATATTTATTATGATCCATTAATTAGCAAGATAAGTAAAACACAGGAATACAGTAGTCTCACAAAAATATATAATAGGACATAGCTCAAGATATCTCGAAGTGTCATAAACATGTTGATCATAATATATATAGATGATATGATATGAGTAGATAGAAATTAGAAGCAATGAGAAGCCATTATAGAAATTGTCAATTCTTTTTATAACTTTGTACAAATGAAAGTTAACCCAAGTAAATCTAAGCTTCTAATAATCAATAATAAAAAAGAGTTTGAAATAATCTTTGAACATGATATTATTGAAGCTACTATAGGAACAATCTGATATTTGGAATTGTAGTTTGACTAGAATAGAAATAAGAAATACCAAATAAACTTGGTAGGTTAGATAATATCAAATCTTACTAACTGATTATTCTGAAAAAAAGTAATAGACAAATAAGTTCAATACCTGATTAATCATATAATCTTATTAAAGATAAAATACTTGATCCAAGACCTATATTTTACAAAGATCAAGACCAATACTATAGATAGTAAACTCAGAAAAATTATCAAATATAAGGCTGGTTTTGCTATCTCAGCTCCAAACAATATTTTCCATAGTGACTTGGGATACAATATTTTCAGTTTCAAAATACATATGCTTCAAAAGCACATATTATTACTTGAAAAACTATATTCATTATCCAATTATACAAGATGACTATAAAGAGAAAGGTTAATGAATACTCAATAAATGGTATGATCATATACAAATATTTTGGAAACATACTCAAAAATATAACCAACAGGTACAAATTTCTTATAGGATATGCTCATTAACATACAAAAATATGGTTTTTTCTTCATAAACATAAGACAAGGGAATAAAACAACTGGGATCAAACTGGTTCAATAAGTATAGAACCAATTTTAGAGCAAGTGATCTAAGATAGACAAAACAATTTATCAACTACAATAAGATCAAATCAATTAGCTGGATACAAATATGCCATACTATTGGATGAAGAGTGCAAGGAAAACAACTACACTTCTATAAAGAAATCATAAACAAACTTATCACAGGCACCATATATCCAGAATATACAACAAGGCTAACCAATCTATAATCAGGTATCAGTACTTTCTATAATATAACTTGTGTTAACAAAATGAGTAGTAAATATCTGCAAAAGAATAAGTATATCTGAATAGCAGCTGAAAAAGACACAGCAGGTGAAGAATTGTTGTTAAGAAAACTTAAGAAAAAGAACACAAATATTATCACAGAGAAGCATTATATTAAGGATATTTCTTTCTCCTACCTGAAGACATAACCAGATTGTAACATTAACACTAGTGCAGATGAAAATATTTGTATAATAAACTTTTCAAGTTAAGATATAATCATAGTTCCCAAAAGCAGCAGACAGATCATATCAGATAGAAGAATATACAAGGTAACCAAACTGTTTTCATCCCTGGATAGTGTCAAAGATAGGTTCAATTAGTACAAGAAGAATCTTACTTTCTAACCAGAAAATATTTATATCTTAAAATACATATACATAAATAGGTATAACTGATGGATTAAGGATAAGATAAGTCTTGAGAAAATCAGATAGTTGCAATAAAGCATGAAAGGTTGGTAAAAAGTCTTAATCACAATAGATATAAGTTGTTATAAGAACTTCTATACAATTACTTTTCATATGACAAATATATTAACAGAAAAAGTAACAGAGATAACAATCTTTAAAATTCTCCACAAAACAATACTGAATAAGGTAGAGTTGAATGTGGTCACAATAGCACTGACCTCCCTTTCAATGAGAACTGAGGTAACAATTCACATGGATAACCAAATGATCACAACGGTCCTAAAAACTATAAAGAATAGATATAAAATAGCTTGGTTAGTTAATTATACAAAAGACTTAGTCTGTACTAAGAACCTTAAGATCCAAGTTACAAAGATCAAAAGGAATGAAACATATATATATATCAAAATGAACTTAAAAGCCAGGAGAGCAAGACTCAAATGATAAACAACTAGGCTAAAAGTCATGCCTATTAATATAAATGTGCTTGAACTAGTTTATAAAGCTAGGCAACCAAGCACAAAAGTAGGGAAGTAGTGTAAAACCATTTCAGAAATAAGCAAATCCTGGAATGATATAATCTGAAAAAAAATTGAGACTTAGAGCAATATTATAATGCAATTGACTAGGAAGTAACAGTTGACTTTCTAAGATCGAGAAAGGTTATTGTCAGAACTACAAGTGCAAAAGTTTACCAATAAAAAGCTTTCAAGCTAAAATCATGGATTCAAGAATTGCTGACTATAACCAAGCTTCAAAAATGGAAGAGAAATCTGTATAAGTTCAATCAATGTATCAGGTGCAATGCAGCACCAGAAGATTAAACACGTATATATACATACAGAAAAATAACCTCAATTTCAACAACTATATAATAGAGTCAATAGCACTCTTCCTATAAAGCAGGAAAAAACAAAATAATTCTGGATATAAAAATAGATCATAAAGATTAAAATGAAAAATGTCAATCTTTGGACTAAAAGGATAAATAAAAGCTTGGTTTTCCATGACATTGTGGTCTTAATCCACAATTGTACAAGAATTTTTTAAAAAAAAGCTAAATTAATCCTAGTGTGTATATCAAAGAAGTCCAGGAAACTACAAAAATGATCAGAGGCAGAGATATAAAGCTCTAATTAAGTAAAAAATATCTTAGGGAATAGTGAAAATAGATAAGAAAGCAAAGAGCAAATGGAGTTAAAGCATATCAAAGTGTTATATCAGGAAATAAACAAATATAATCAGCCTGGACTGAAAGAAATAAAAAACCTTTAAAATTTTTTTTAAATCAAAAAATAAGGAAAAAAGTGCAAACTCAGCCTGGATAAGTTAGTTCTTTGAAAGGAGGACAACAGGCTATAGAGGTTCTATGGAGATCCAAACTGAGAAGTATTTTTCTCTAAAATTTTTAACATATATGTTAGTATAGTTTTGAATATTTAGTTAACTTTAAAATAGATAGTACAAATATAATATCTAAGTAAATATTAATAAAGATCAACTGAAGGCTAAGTTAGCTTCAAAAAAATTATTATATAATTATAAAGATATTATTAATATAAATGATTATATTGCAATAACCCATTTGAAAATTTTGATATTACCAATAAGAATATTTTAGATTTTGTTTAACAAAAAAAATTTGATTTAATAATTAAAAATATCAATTTTATTATTAATTTTATTGAATGAGATTTTAAATTAGATTTGAATATTAATTAAATAATTCTTTATAATAAAAATTTTATAAAAATATAAAAATTGTTTTTTTTTTTTTTTTAATATGACCCTCTGTCAGGCTAGTTATGTATACTTTATTAAACAATTGTAAACTATACATTATATATGTTACGCTAAAGCTAAATCTCTAACTAACTCACTTATCAAAGTCTGATATTTATCTAGGACTCTAAATGCAACTTCGGGAGTGATTTATCGCTCTATTAGTAGTTCAAGTGAAAACCCTTCCAACTTCTAACATCATCACCCGCAGGTCACTACTATGTATCACTGTATAATGTTCTGATAAGAATCAAAACCCCAACCACTTCATCCCATATCTAATCCCGTTTCTTACAATTTATATAAGGTTCTTGTTTTCACTCTCTTTCTCTTCTTCTCTTAGTCTTGTACTTGTATGACAGGATTATCTTGTGGATCTTGCCTTCTTACTTCTTGGGCCTTCTTATATTTTGCTCTTCTATCAATTCTTTGTTCTTGTTCCCATTCAATAATCTTTTCACATCTCACATTCCAGACTTGTTTTCGGATCTGGTTGCAAACCTTCTTTTGTACTTTTAGAATCCATTTTTTGGCCATTGTTCCTAG
>CAJVPT010001196.1:0-22765 GCA_910592055.1 Acaulospora colombiana
TTGAGTGAAGATAGCTCTAATAGTTTCTTTATTAATATGAATTATCTATTCTTCCTCTAAATTCTTGAACTGTTGATAAGGTATAATGCGAGTTTTTATTCTTCTTTAAGAATTTGAGTGATTATAAATATGAATATTTGTTGTATTTCCATATTTCAATAAGGCAGCTTTAATCTCTTGACGTGAGTGATTTCGATCAATATCAACTAGAGTAACTACTAATGAAAACTTGTCATCTTCATTTTTTTGTTGGAGAATCTTTTTGTGTATCACATTCTTAGAGTTCATCCATTTTTCTACCTCCAAAGAAATGACAGTAAAGTTTTCTCCTTCTTTTTTGTTGATTTTTTCTAGGCATCGCAATGCATCTTCTTCTTCCTCACAGCTGAACGTAATTCAAGCATTTCCATTAAGAAAGTTTTTCTTAAAGGGTTGAAAGTTTTTTGGCAGGCTTAGTGCATTTTGAAGATATTTAATCCTCTTATTTTCAGATTCTCCTGGAAGCCTAGATGTAAGAATTCCCATTTTGTATTTACCCTTTTCTTTAATATGAAAGGAATTAATACTGGAAGGAGATGATCTATTTCTTGTCTCATAGGTAAATTGTTTTGCGATATTATTTCCTTTAATCTTTTCTGTAATCTCTTCTATTTTTAATTGATCTTCTATTTCCTTGTCACCCATTTCTATTTCAGTATTACTGGAAATTTCTACTGTTATAGTTGATTGAACATCCATATTATTTCCCAGATTTATATTCTAAGAATTGTTATTTATCATAGATTGGGCTATTGATATTTCATAGGAGATGTGTTGTGATTGTTTCTCCTGTTCGATGAGATCAAAATATTTATCTTCTAGATATGACACTAGAAGATCTTCATCTTTTCCTTGTCCTTGAGTCCACAGATATAAGATATGTTGCTTAAGAATTGTGGCTTTGACAAAGGTAGTCCGATCGACATTTAGGATTCGGGCGATAACACTATCCAGGATTGAGTATCTGTTTGGTTCAAGAGTAGGATCCTGTATAGTTTCTGGAGTAGCAGCTATATTGAAAATAGCTTGTGTTGCTCAAAGTTTTTTATGTTGATCAAATTTGTTTGATAATCGGATCAGTGTATCCATAATATATGCTTCACTCTTTTTCGTTATTTGCATTATCTTATGTCTTTTCATTGACATGTCTAGATCACGTGATACAGAAAAACTTATTGATTGTTTTGATAGATGATGTAGTCTAAAGTTTACATGTCACTAAAATAAGCTGTTGTTGTTTTGTTGTCGCAGATCTTATTTGGTAATGATTGACTTTGTTTATCAAATCTAAAAATAGATATAATATGAGGGATTGCAAACAAAACACATTTGTTTTGGAGTTTATATTTGTCATGTGAGCTTGTTGTTATGAAAACATAGACGTGACGGATTTTGCGTTACGCGTTTTTTTAGATGTAATCAGTTGTTGTGTTGTTTTGAAACTCTATCCTGTTGAGCAAAAGAGACTTGGACGTCCTCCTAGGTGTTGTAAACCTTGAACTTAAATTGATTTATCAGCTTGAGTTATTGTTTGCAAGACTTCTCTTAGTATCAAGAAAGGTGTTACCCTGCACTGGCCTGGTTGAGAGCTTGTGGAGTTGAGGTTGGACCTCAAGAAGCTTACTGTGAATCAGTGTTCTTGTGTTTTTCTTTCCTCTGTAAAGAAAGAAACTTTATGTAGAAAAGATAGATTTTCTTTAAATCTGCTTGATATTTGTTGTCGATTGGTTGTATGTAGTATAAAGCTTGCTTAAGAGCAAAGGTTTTTGTATATAAAAGTGTTTTCTTGTATATGTAAAGCTGGCTTCTCTTGTTTTTCAATAAAATTATCAAAAAAGAAAATTTTTAAGAAAACTGGGGATCAGCAGAAAGAGTTTTTTTTATTAGTGTGTTTATTTAAAAAGTTATTTTATTTAAAAAATATAATTTATTCTATAAAATTATTTATATTTAATATTTTGTTAGATAATCTTTACTATCTATAACAGCATTATACAAAAAAAATGTTTGCAAAAAGTTTTATACTTCTTTGCTAATAAAGTCTTTACACTTTCATTAAAATAACTTGAAGCTTGTCTTCATGTATCTCTCCTACTCTCCCTTACTTGTTTATAAACTCCTTTGATAAAAACTTGAGTCTCTAATGACCCGAAAAGACTCAAGTATACACTTTCTTTACTAAGGGCAAAAAGAAGATTTTAGGAAGTAAAAGGACTAACAAGTATAGTGTTACCTTACAGAGCTGGAAACAATAAAAAATAGAGATTTTGTTGATAGGAGAAGGTTTATTTTCTACCTTCTTATATACTATCTTATATTCTCTTAAAATGCTTACTGTTTTTCATGGCTTTTTTGAAGAATTTTATTTATCTCAGTTTGACTCTAAATTTTTGATAACGCAATATTATCTAGAATTTGATTGGTTGATACAAAATACGTTAGTAGTTGAATGTAAACAAACTCTTATTGGTCATCTCATGTATTCCGATGATGTCATTGGTAATTGAAAAAAAAATTAAAAATACGAACTCCTCCACTTCTCCAAATGAAGTTTAACTAAAGTAAAGAAATCATGAAGCCATTAGAATGGACACAAAATTCCCTAGGAGATAAAAAGGTAATTATTTGTTCAAGTTGAAACCTTCAACTTCTTATTATCCTAGTTAGGCAAAGTATGCAAAGAAGGTTATTTTCTTATCCCAGTCAGGCTGTAAGATCGAAAAGTAGAGAAATGTAAAACACTACCCTTCTCTAAGATTGAGAATGAATTTTCTCAGACATTGAGTAATGATATCACAATCAAGATAAACATCAGTAAAATTCCTTTAACTAGGTATGGCTACTGGAAGATATTGGGAGTTACCCAAAAAGACTAAAAAGCCACATAAGAACCTAGGGTTCACCGTTAGTCATCTTCTTCTGTATAAGTGGATACAAAATCAAGACCAAAAGAAAGGAAGTGTTGAGCAAGACACTAGATCTGAGTAGGTAATAAGTACTTCAGACGATCACAAGAAAATAATCAAGAGTATAGATGAATATGTTTCTCAGATGGTTAGAAAGAAAAAGGATATTTCAGAAGAATTGACTCCTAATAAGAAGAGGTTTCTAGCAGAGATTTTTGAAGGACATGGAGCATTTTAATTTTTTTTTTTCTTTTCATTTTCATATAGTGTGTTTGCATATTTTTAAATATACCCTTTTCCTTTATTTTTTCTTTTCCCTTTTGTAATTTCTCAAATTTAGTTCCTTGAAGGATAATAAGCTGTGACAACCTGCTGGCAATGATAGATAATTAGGAGGGTCTTCATCCAAAACTTAGTTTAGAGCAAAATATTGTTCCCAAGGTTGCACTTAGAGGCTGAAGCTTTTTTGAGAATTGAAAGCTGTTAATGAGTGTGTCAGTACAAGTCTTTTAGTTTAGCTATGATGTAATTGTCCTATGTACTGTATATCTATCAGTTTTCTTAATAATTAATAAATATATAGTACTGGCCTAACCACGGGTATAAAAAAAAAAAACTATCTATAATAGCATTAATTCTAGAAGGCATACTATTAACAAGATTTTGATATTTTTTTATATCAATTTTTATCTATTCTTCTTGAAGTATTTTATATAATTTATTTATATTTATTGGTAATGGCTTGTGTGCTCTTATTTTTCTTTCTAATTCATTCCATAAATACTCAATAGAATTTAAATTAGGACTTTGAGCAGGCTAAGGAAGAATATTTATATTATTCTTATTTATCCAATTTTTTGTTAATTTTACTATATGTATAGGTACATTATCTTCTTGAAATAAATAATTTTCTTTGTTTTCTAAAGTACCTATATAAAATAATAATATCACAACTCTTTCTACTGATCCTCTGATCACACACAAAAAAGATGTTCACAAGAAGTTTTATACTTTCTTGCTAATAAAGTCTTATTACTTTCTTTAAACCAACTCAAAAAGTTCTTTTAGAACTCTTCACTTCCCCTTCCTCTTGTTTACAATCACTTTTGAATAAATTGAACTCTTGTAGTCTGCAAAGTTCAGCTCGCACCTTTACTACCAATGGCAAGAAAGTTTCTAAAGGGAAAAAGACTAACTGTAGAGTATCTCCACCTCTCAGCTATAGTGAAAATAACAGAGGTTTTATTCCAGTCCAAGAACTCATTTTTCTATCCTTTGACTGGGGTTGTAACCTTTTAGAGCTATCTTTTTCATGACTTTCTGGGGAATTTTGCCTAGCCCAGCTTGACCCTGAAATTTCGGGTAGCACAAATCTCACTAATTTTAATTTAATGACAAGAAACATGTTGGACAAGATTGATAAACAAGCTCCTATAGGCCACCTCACATATCTAAATGCATTTCTTCAGTTCCATAAGAACCTGGGGTCCATCATAAGTTATATGTGTTGGTGCGGGTAGATACAGGACATGCTACCGACACATTATTGGATACAAGAAAGAGTCTATTTGACCATAGTCAAGGTCACAAGACACTCAATTGACTTTTTCTCAAGTCAGAGCCACTTATTTCCTAATTGTATGTCAGGTAGGTTTTTCAACCTCTACTGCTCAGAAAAGTCAAAACCAGAGAAAGCAGGAAGCTATCAAAGATACTCAGTATATAAAACTATTTCTGATTAATTTTAATAATTCTTAAGTGATCCTTTATTTATTGGAGGGTACTATATATAGTAACAACTTTGATCTTTTTTCCTTTTTTAAGAAGAAGAAAGAAATCAACATAAACTGATTTATAATAAATAAAAAAAAAGCCAATATCAACTTCACAGTGCTTGTAATAAAGCCAGTATAGATTGATATTCTTTTTGACATTACAAAGAATTTTAAAGAAAGTAGATTTACTTGATAAATTAAGCAAACCTCAGATCCCTTAAAACCCAGAAAAATATAAAAGCTCCCCAAGATCTAAACAGCCTAATGTATATATCCCACTATATAAACATCAAAAAACCTAGTCAAAATAATGTAAACACATATATGTGTATAGACCTGTTATCAAAACAAATTTGACAAAGATCTATTACAACAACACAACAAGAGTAAATAAATTTGTTAAAATCTTCAATTACAACATTATTATAGGATATGATTGATATAAACAGAACAGCAGGAATTCATAACACAATATTAAACACTGGTGTAAACAAGTAAATAACACTAGATAAAAGAGGGATAAACAATATATGTTTGACCAAAATAGAATCAAGACATAAATCAAAATAAAGAATTACTAAAACAAGAAGCAAAACATATAAAATATTTTTTCACTTCATGTGAGTTTAGCAACACTAAGTGATTTATCTTCTATTAGTCATACTTCATATACATAATGAATAAGATAAAGAAGATTCTACATATAATAAATAAAAGAAAAAAGAATATCATTAATACTTTAATTCAACTTGCAAGAAAGCATGACAAATATAATGAACTATGGACTATATAACAAATAGTCAGACAGGGGCAAGCCACTATTCAAGTGGAAGAAGAAGTATCAGCACCAAAAAACTTGTATGATACTTAATAGTATTATTGCAAGTATCTTAGGAGTAGATAAAATAATGTTTTATAAAAAATAAATCTTAATACAATACAGTATATAACCTATCTCTGGCAACTTAGAAAAGAAAAAAAAGAGAATTTGCTTTAACTGTATATTGAAAATAAACTTCTTGAAATAATTAAAAAAGAAAAAGATATATCAAAAGAAATAGAAATCTTTTCCATGGAGATTGTCACCCAGGTAGAAAATGATTCAACAATAGACAATAAAATCATAATGTCTAATGTTCAAGAACAAGAAGAGATAGAAAAGAAAATGGAATTCAAAATGCTTTAAAAAAAAATCAAAAGTCAAAATACAATATAAGTGAATATAGTTCATATAGTATAAGAAATAGAGCTACAAATCCATTCCAAATCTATACTATATAAATAAAAAAGGAACATATTGATTAGAAGCCATGACAACAAACATTCCAAGAAGTTCATAAAAGGAAACTAAAGCCTATCTGTACAATGTCTTAAAACTATCTCAAGACAAATAAAACCTTCTTTATAAAGTTTTATTAATTGCAATTAATTGTTGATTTTTCACTTCAAAGAAGAAGAAAATCTCTTTAAATATTTAAAATAAATAGAAAAAAAGAAGCCTTTAGTCTCCAATGACTAGAATCAGAAAAAGATAAACACATAGATCAATCAGCTATAGATAAGATAAAGAAAAAGATATTTTAAATCCACAATCTAAAAGAAAGCAAAGACATATTGTATATATTTTTAGTGGATGTGAATTATAAACTTTTCAGAAGTTATATAAAAAAACAACTAAAAAGATATGGAGATATTTAAAGTATCAATATCTATAAGGTAAAAATCAAAATCAAAGTAAAGGTCTATTTCAAGTAACATAAATACTTCAAACCCAATCCTGAAGAAATATGAATAATATCACTTGAAATAGAAATAACAAGAACAATCTTTACTAAAGAAGAACTGATTAATAAAGAAATAAATAAGATTTTGATTGAACAAAATAAACACTCAGTCAGGCTCATAGGTACAAATAGAATACTCTCAAGTTTGATAGCCAGGACACTTAATGGTACAAAAACCAAGGCTGTTATATATCAATAAACATACATACATTGAAAAAGCAAAACTTCACAATAGTATGCTTTGTAACAAAAGAAGTACTGGCAAGAGTTTGCAAGCAGTATATTTTCTTGCAGGAACTAATACTATCCTGAAGTGCAAAAACTATAATAGAAGAAACTATAAAAAATTCTAAACCTAGAGTTGAAAGATTAAAAGGAAGGTTGAAACATAGAACAGCAGAAATGGATACTGAATCTATGTCAGATTCATCATTAAATAGTGAATCAATAAGCTCTACTACAACAATTGAATATAAGAAGTTAACTAAAAAAAAAAAAGTATCAAGATCAAAATAATAATACTCAACAAAGATACTATAGAACTCTAGGTCAGTCAGCAACAAAAAGCAATAGGGAACTATTAAAAAATCCTAAAAGTTTACCAGAGAATTAAAATAAAAGACAGTATAATGAATTAGAACTTGGGTATGAGCAAGATCCACTAAAGCTCATATTGACAAATCTGAAAAACTAAATGGAAGAATTGCCAAGCTTGAAAACAAATTAAGATTTAGCTAACAAAGGAGAGAAGAATTAGGATAGGCAATCCACTCCTAAAATATCATACCAGTTGCTCAAGATAGATATGAGAAGAAAGAGTCCAGTTCTCCCTCAACAAAAACTTATAACAAGGGCAAAGTATAAACCATGAATTTAGATAAAGCTATAGAACAAGGTAATGATCTAAACATAGATAAATTCCTACAAAATGAGAATATTATTTTTCTGAGAAGCCAAAATAAAGATAATCAAATAAAGAATATAAAAGGGATAGAAGAAGAATTTAGAAAAGAGTAATAAGAATAGGAATATATAATATCAAAGATACAACAGACAAGATAAATTAACAAAGTCTTATCGAAGAGATATATGAACAAGGAATAGATATAATAGGAATATATAAAACCAAGCTGATCCAAACCAATGAAAAATAGGCTTTTGGAATAAAAAAATCCACAAGAATTTCTATAGCACCAATAGAGACATACCATTTAAAACAGGGGTCAACCTTCTAATCAAGAAAGATTTTTAAAAAAAATAGTATCAATAGAAGAGGAGGAAGATTATATAATAGTAGTTAACTTCCTCATAAAAAAAGTTTGTATTATACAGATTTACATTTCTTCAGACAACCAATGATGCAAAAAGATATAAAAGAAGTTAATCAGTTTTATTAAAGACAAAGCTTTTATATAATAGGGATGGGTGATTTCAATATTACCTATAATCTATTAGAAAATAGAACAATATTATCCAAGGCTAAGTTCAGATCTTCTTGATATCCTGAAATTTCATTGTTCAACTTTTTAAATAAATGGGGCTTTATAGATACTCAGGCAATATAGGAAGCAAAAACAAAACTCCAACATGGTGGGATGCCACAAGCAGTAGTAAAATTGATTATATTTGGATATCACAAGACTTAACAAAATATCTATTACTGTGATTTGATAATTAAGAAATACAATAAGTCACAGGAAGTAATCATATCATGCCAATAATTACTTTCCAAGATGAAGAACTCTTTATAAAACATCCAACTACCAAACAAAAAATATAAAACAAAAGAAGAATTGACATAAAAAGATCTTTATCAAAATAGTAACAAATCTATTAAGAAAACTTGAACTATAAGTTTAAAACAAAACTAGAACCTCTTCTTATTGAAGAACCTGAAGTAGATAAAGAAAAAAAACTTACAGACAAGATTTAGGAAGTTTTTGAAGAACAGATGTGTAAAGTAGTTTTTAACAAGCTTAAAACTAAGAAGATCACATCACATAAAAAAAGAAATGATAGACACAGTCTCAAATTCATTAAATACAGAAAAACCTTGCAACAAAAGAACTTTTCAAAAAAGCAGAAACCTCAAAAGAAATAGAAAAGTTATAAAATCTTTACAAAGCAATAGAAAAATATAATGCCATCCACAATCTATATTATTAGATTGAAAATTATTATATACAATATAGTATCTCTAATATATCCTGGATACTATTAAAAAGAATATCCAAGATACAATAGAAGGCCTAAAGTTCATTAGTCAAAGACTTGAAGCCAAAAAGATAAGAGATACCATTAAAATCATATTAGAACAAAGATGAGATAATCTAAAAAACAATCAAAGAAGAATAGTAAGCTCCTTAATCAATAAAGAAAGGGATAAGATTATACTAGACAGAATCAAAATCAGACAAGATGATATTGAATATTTAATAACAAAAAAATATAAAATTGAAAAATAGACAAAACAATATCATTTAGAAGCCTTCAAGAGAAAAAAGTCAATTTTGACAACCTGACAAAAAATTGGAAAGAGAAGTACAATTCCAGGAACTATATTCAAGATAGCTGGTATAAGAACCTTTTCAAATTAATCTTACAAGAAAAACTATATGAAATACTCAAGATGTTTTCTAATAACAAGGCTCCAGACAAATCTCAAATCAGCTATGAGATGTTAAAAAGATTAAGCCAGAATAGAAAAGAATACCTAAGAAAAATACTTAACAATTTTTTGAAAATAGAAAGTTACTCCTATATTCTAGAGGCAAAGTCATATACTATATATTCTATAGCTAAGCCAAAGTCTTGAAAATATGAACTTTTAAATACAAAACCTATCATGTTACTATAGGTCACTAGAAAGTGTTTTATTAAAGTTTTAATAAATAGAATGGGAAATATTTGTAAGATTCATAATATTCTCAGAGGATCCAACTATGTAGAGTTATCAGAAGAAAGTACAATAAAACTGATCCAAATTTTTAATAACATTTGTGAAAATACTAGAAAGAATAAAAAAGAGTTGTAAATATTGTTTAAAAATATAACCAAAGCTTATGACACTATTAGCCTAAACATGCTAGTAAAAGTAATGAAAAGAATTAAGGCACCTAAAAGTTTTATTACGATTATAATAAACTTTTTCAAAAACAGAGAATTCAAAGTTATATTTAAAGATGATCTTACTAATTCTATAAAAGCAAGGGATGAAATTGATTAAAGAGAAACTATCTTATTATTAATGTGAAGAATCTTTTATGATCCTTTACTGTGCAAAATCTAAAATAACATAAATAGAGAATATAAAATGTTGATTATCTAGAATTCAGACTTCAATAGTTATAAGATTAAAAAGTTAAAATAAAGACTTGCTGCAATAACCTTTATGGATAATACAATATGGATAGCAAGATCAAAAGAAAATATAGAAAAGATCTTGGAAACAGCAAGAATCTTCTATAGAGTCAATGACTCTTAGATCAATAGTAACAAATTAGTTCTAGTTACTATTAACAATCCTAACTGTTATTCAGAAGAAGTCCAGGTAAATATTAAAAAAAAAGTAGTTAAAAAGCTTGATAGAGCAGATCAAGCAAAATTTTTAGGAATCTGGACAAACAATTAAAATACCTCGATTGAACTAAAGGAAAGAGTATTAAAGAAATTTATATAATTACTAGAGCTCTCAAAAATAAAAAGGTGACAGATAAGTAGGCACTTTATATTCTAAATAAGATATTAATATCAAGAATAGAATTTAGAATGTAGCATAGTATATTGTTCTAGAAAATATGCAATAGATTAACAGTAGCATACAGAAAACTTTTCAAATACAAAGTTTATTATATAGATTTACTTTCAATAGCATAATATATCACTCAAAGATCCATAATTTGAAAAGTATTTGAATGCTACAAAAAAAAAGTCGGATAACAGAATTGTGCAACAGATTGAATGATCTTGGACTAGCAGGAACTATAACAATCATAAGGCTCAAACAAGCACAAAGCAAATATTGAGAACCACTCAATTTACTGACTTGCGACTTACTAGATCATCTTATAGATAAAGACAACATTTCACTTCAAGTAATTAAATTAGTCAGAGATATGGGAATTACTTTTCAAAGTTGAAAATGGCATAATATTTTTGAATAGGAAAAAGGAAATAGTCTGATTAGAGAATATCTCTTACTTGAGAAGTATAATAAAGCTATACCATTACTAAGAAATAATAGATTGATATATATAGATAAGCTCATTGACTATGAAGCAAGTAAAGTAAAAAATTGACGTATACTCCAACTTATCCAAAAAATAGGCAAAGGTTCTATCCCAGAATAGTTCTTAAATACTGTATAAGTAGGATGTTTTCTAAAAATCTTCTAAATCAACTTATAGAATAGTGAAAAATAAATTGGATAAAATGGAAATCAATATATTCTATAGTCTACTTTAACTATGACAAGAGACAAAAAATATGGATAATTAAAAAGAATGTCAATCATCAACTAATATGGGAAAAGCTACTACAAGAAAACTTAAGAAAAAAACAAAAATTGAACATTATAGATATCAAAATAGTGAAAATGAATAAAAGACAAAACTAATTAAATGCACAGTTTGTCCAAAAGGTTTTATTCAAGAACAAAGTTGCATTATGAAGAGAGATATGGAAGAAATATACATAATATCATATCTTAATACAAGAAAAAATGTTAGGAAAGCCTAGATACTAACAATCTCATGTCCTATAATATCTCTAAAAAAAGCAATCAGAAAAACAATAGATAGCAATCAAATATTTGTACAGAGTCTACAGAAATCATTCCAGTAGTTCAATTATCAAGGTACCAAGATAGATTATGTAAATATAAAAAGTTGGGAAGAAATAATCATTAAGAAAAATGTTAAAAAAGAAGTATATCAAGATTATCTAATAGAGATACTCCAGTATAATCAAGAATCCAAACAAAAGTTAATCTTCTATTCAAATAAATCATTAATTAATCATGATAGTGACAATATGAAGATGGGTGCAGTATGGATCTAAATAAGTGATACAGGAAATAAAAGTAGATTTCAAACAGAAGTAGACAGTTGATCCTTATTCACATACAGAACTAATAGCAATAGTCACAATACTCCTAGTAGTTTTAATAGATACTGTAACTTAATTGAAATCTCTATAGATAGTCAAGCCTATATATTAAAATGGAAAATAGTTGAAAAAGATGATCCAAAAAATATATATATATAAAATAGCTAAAGGATAAAAACTGGTTATTATGGGTACAAATAGCAGAGTTGATCAAGAAAAAAGATTTAGATCTGAAGCTTATCAAGGTTAAAGCACATTCTTGAGACTTCTATAATGATGAAGCAGATATCTTAGCCAAAGATATTTTCAAACTTACAGTAATAGAATAGAAAAATCTCACCTCATACAAATCTTTACAGAAATTAAGTGGCAGAAAACTTTAAATAATCCTATAAAACAATTTATCAAGAAGATAAATAACAAGACTACAACATATCAGTGGATATTACAAAATAGAATTGAAAAGAAATGGAGTCACCAAATTCAAGAACAACAAGGTCATACATGGAATTTAGTATAGAAGAGAATGAGTAGCCATACATGGGATATATTTTTCAAAAATTCTTAAAGAAAAAGCTTCCTTATCATGCTAATAAATAATGAGCTACCAATACTGTGTAAACTGATGATAAGAAGGCCAGACCTATATAAGCAAATGAAATGTATTGTATGTGATCTTTAGGAGAAAGAAACAATTAATTACTTGTTAGAATATTCAGTGTATAAGAAACAGATAAAGGAGATATAGAATAAAGGTTTTAAAGAAGTTTTGATAAATTTCAGAAAATTTTTACAAGTAAGGAAAAAGAAAGTAGAAGAGAAATATACTAGATTAATAGTAAATAACAGTGATAAAATAGATGAAATAGATAAGTGAACATTCAGTCTAGAAGAATAGTTCTTAACAACTAGTCAAGATATATTAAGTTTCTTTATAGGGTTAATAAGAAGCAAACTCATCTTTGAGATGGTAAACCTTAAATACCATAATAAAAAAAAATAAAAAAAAAAGCAAAAAAATGGATCAAAAAATTGCAAAGTATGACTTGTAACCAGTTGTAAAAAAAGATCCGAAATGCAAGATATGAATGGATAATAGAATAAAAAAGATTACAAGGAATTCAAAAGAAGGATAAGATAAAAAAACCCCTTAACCTTTTAGGTGTTAAAACTATATGACTGGAAAGGAAAGCTCCAATACTAGAGGAAGAAAAATTAAAAGATAAAAATCCAAAAGAAATCTTATCAAGAGAAGTTAGATTTGGGATGAGATAATTGGATTTTAAGTAATATCAGAACTTGAAAAAGTAACCAGCAGTAGTGACCTGCAAGCAATGATATTAAGAGTTGGAAGGGGTTTCACCTGAACTCTTAATGGAGTGATAAATTATTCTCAAAGTTGTACTTAGAGTAGTAATTACAAAGATGAGTAAGCTAGTTAGTATTTTTTAGCTTTAGTAATTCATATTATATATATAGTTTAATAAAATATATATAACTAGCTGATAGAGAGTTAAATAAAAAATAATAATAATCTATAGTTAGGTCAATATGGCTTGTTTTTATTGTATATATAAAAGATATTTACAAGATATTTTGACTTTCACATACTAATTCACCCATTATCAAAAAACTGGTTTTCTAAATACAACTTAGGAAATAATATTTCATTTCTTTATTAACTTGGATAAATATTCTAGCCAATAAAATTATTGCCTATAGGTCATTATTATAGATTATTCTAAATTCTAATTACAATTAAAAACTAAACCATTTCCTTTTATAACAAATCCAATCCTTGATGATTTCTATATACTTTATTTACTTCTTTTTTTCAAAAACTTCTTGTTTTGGGTCTTTTAAGAATATAGATTCTTCTTCCTGTTTTTATATGACCTGTGTATTGAATCTATATTCAGATCTTTTGATTCTTTTGTTCTCTTAATTAATATTCTACTTATTTTCCTACTCTATTACTTTTTACAATGGCTGTTTCATATATCCTTCTTGAAATTCTTACCCATCTTATAATAAAGCTTATCTATTATGCTTTGTGTGACTGTCAAGGGAATTTTGAGTTGTACTTTCAGTTAATTTTTCAAGGAAGTAATTTTATTTTCTTCCATGTATCTATAAATGATATTAAAAAGACTTTTTTCAGATTACTAAATCTCATTTAATTATTTATTTGTCTAGTTATAGATTGCAGAATAAATTTTTTCTTTGTTTTTAATTTTTTTATTAATATAGCAGTTAATCTTTTCTTTTACTTTTCTTCATATATCTTCTTTGATTTCTTTAGTGGCTAGATATTTAAACAAATGTTCTAATGTTTCTTCTTGAAGTTTATAAACTGGATTGATTATTATGATATAAATATTTGTTTTTTTTTTCTTAAGTATCTGCAATACTGGAAGTTTATTGTGGATTAGGTTAGTTAAGAAGCTTTTGTTTTTATTATTTTTGAAAAGGATCAAAAGTATTAGATAAGTTGAACTAATTTCAGAAGGTTATCCATTCTATAATTTTATTATTTTGAATTTACAGTTCTTATTTTTTTTTCTGTACTGTTCAATCTTTTCTAATCTTTTTTCTATTAAATGTTTTAATAAATTCTTTAATAATAATTTTTATTATATACTCACTTCATATAACTATTATAAGAACTGTTTCTAACTCTGGTAGTTGGTACCAGATTATTGGATTCTCATATCTAGCTTGTCTGATGAATAAATCTACTTAGTTATTGAACTTATTGATTCCATAAACTTTGACCTTTATAATTTCTAAGATGAAATATTTTTTTTAACTAGGTCTTTTATTTTACTCCATAATAGCCAATTGATGATCTTTGTTCATCTTCTTGTTGATATTTTCACTTGTGAACTGATGAACTTCTATGTCTTAATTGCAGTATTACAATTATAAAAGATTAAAACCATTATATTTGAAAAGTTGTGTATATTACAATTAAGATGGTCAATATTTTGCCTTGATTACTTTTGGCCGTATTGACATTTCTGCTAAGAATTATTTTTTAATTTTGTTATCTTTTACTAGAACCCAGGCTAAATCCATTTCAAGCTTGCTATCTTTTATCCCTTTTTTATAGAAGTTATTTATATAAAAAATAAACTAATTAGCTATATACATTCTATTATATTTCAGAATATTTGTAAGTTTATCAATATGTTTTTCTGATCAGTGTTTTATTAGTATGGCTTTCTAGTTTTTTATCTGGATTTCTATTTCAGATTTAAGTATTAATAGAGTTATTGCTTGTTAACTTATAGTTATTAGTCAATCTGTAGAATTGTCTGATAGGAAAACTTGGTTTCTTTTTTCAGATTTTTATGTTTATTTAGCTATAGAAAAATATGAACTTGTGATACAGTAAAATCTCTATAAATGCAACACCTTGGGACTGAGTATCATGTTGCATTTATAGAAGGTTTGCATTTATAGAAGGTTTATAATTATAATTAGTTTTTTTAATTAAAAATTTTTCAAAAAATTTTTATTTATTATATAAAAATAAACTTTTCTAAACTATTAATATTTTTTAAATAATTATTAGCATCTTTTTGTTAAAAAAATAAAAAACTCTTTCCACTGATCCTCTGACCACATATAAAAAAGATGTTCGCAAAAAGTTTTTATACTTCTTTGCTAATAAAGTCTTAATACTTTTATTAAAACAACTTGAAGTATGACTTCAAGAGTCATCTCTATCCTTTCCCTTTTGTTTACAAATCTCTTTATTCAAAAACTTGACTTTTAGTGACCAAGAAAAGTCAAGTAACACCTTTGATACCAATGGCAAGAAAGTTCTCAAAGGAAGAAGAACTGACTGTAAAGTATCTGAAGACCTTTTTAACCTTTTAAGCGAGAGATATAAAGAGGTTTTTGATAATAAAAGGACTTATTTTTCCTCTTCCAATCACTGTTGGGCCTCTTAGAGCTATTGCTTTCATAGTTTTCTGGGGAATTTTGCCTATTTCAATTTGACCCCGAATTTTTGATAGCACAAATCCTTATCAAATGTGATTGATTAACACAAGACATGTTAGTTTTTGGAATGTAAACAAGCTCCTATTGGACACAATCACATGTTCTAATGATGTCATTGGTAATCAGAAAGAAGGTTCTGAAAATAGTTGCCCCCAAAAAGCTCAAATCCCTTAATGAAAGCTTCCATTATATCAAAAGACCAAGTGATGAGTAATGTGGATTGCAAACTCCCATCTCTTACTTAAGTTCCTCAAGTGGTGACAAAGCTTTAATAGAAAAAAGCTAAGGTCTAAATGCTTTCCTTGAGATATTTCAATTCGGTACTCACTTAAATGAAAAATCAGTTGGATTGACTTGTCTGATATTACATGTAGTAAAAAAAAAGTTTTCTTCTGAGGTTCAAGTGAAGCAAGAAGACTATCTTAATCAGGTAGATCCCTTTTGAGAAGAGGTTGTTTTTATTTTTGAATTTTTTTGATGAATTTTGAATTGTCCTCTTTCTCAAATCGTTCTTCATCTTTTTCCTTTTTAACTTAACAATTCATTGATTTTTGGGTAATCAATAGTAACAAACTGTTGACAATGATCCTGATAAATAGAGATTATTATCAATCTATTAGGAGAGTGAAATATTATTCTCAAAATCTGACTTAAAGTACTTTTGTATAAAGATGAGTTAGTTACTTTGTGAAAGTCTATAAAATATTGTAAATTTAATTTCAATTTTTCAATAAAGACATGCCATTGTGACATGATTGTGGATTAAAATATATATATATATATATATTTTAACCTGCAGTCAGGTCAGTGTGGCATGTTTTTATTGTATATATACAAGAATATTTACAAGATATTTTGACTTTCATATACTAACTCACCTGTTATCGAAAAACTATTTCTTTAGATACAACTTAGGAAATGATATTTTGCTTCTTCACTAACTTGGATAAATATTTTAATTAATAAAATCATTGCCTATAGATTATTACTATAGATTATTCTAAATTTTGTTTGCAGTTAAAAACCAAGCTATTTAGTATTATAATAGATTCAATCCTTAATGATTTCTATATAATTCTTTTCCTCCTCTCTTTCAAAAGTTTTCTCCTCTATATCTTCTAAGGATGTTGAAGATTTTTTCTTTTCTTGTATAATCTGTGCATTTGATCTATAACCAGGTCTTTTAGATTTTTTATTCTTTTTAGTGATATTCTGCTTCTTTTCCCACTCTATTACTTTAGTGCAACAGCTGTTCTAGATATTCTCTTTAAAGTTTTTTCTTATTTTATAACAAAGCTTATTGATTATGCTTTGTGTGATTGCTAGAAGAATTTTGAGTTGTGCTTTGAGATAATTCTTCAAAGAGGTGATTTCCTTTTCTTCTACAGTATATATTTACAAATAATGTTGAAAAGGCTTCTATCAGATTACTTGATCTTGTCTAATCATCTATTTGTTCAATTATTAGTTATAGTGTGAACTTCTTTCTTGTCTTTAATTTCTTTATGGATATAGTGATTAATTTTCTCTTTCACTTTCTGCCATATATCTTTCCTGGCTTCTTTGATAGCTAAACATTTGAAAAGGTATTCTAATGTCTCTTCTTGAAGTTCACATACTGGGCAAGTTATTATAATATAAATATCTGATCTTCTTTTCTTGAGTATCTGCAGTACTGGAAGTTCATAGTGGGTTAAGTTAGTTAAAAAGCTTTTGTCTTTATTAACTTTGAAGAAGGTATTGAAGGTGTTGAATGGATTGAATTGATTCCAGAAGGTTAACCAATCTATTATTTTATCTTTTTGTATCCATAGCTCTTGAATCCTTTTTTGTGCTATCCAGTCTTTCCCAATTTTTTTTCTATTAAATGTTTTAACAAATTCTCTAATACTAATCTCTATCATATATTTTTCCATATAGCTATTGTAAGAACTTTTCCTAACTCTGGTAGTTGATTCCAGATTATCAAATTCTCATATCTAGCTTATTTTGCAAGTAGATCTACCTGATTATTGAACTTGTTGATTTCATGAGCCTTAATCTTTGTAATTTCCAAGATAAGATCTTTCTTTTTTACTAGATCTTTGATCTTACTCCATATTGGTCAGTTGGTAGCCTTTGTTCATCTTCTTGTTAATATCTCTGTTTGTGAACTAATGGATTTCTATGTCTTAACTGCAATACTATAATCAGTGAAAATTAAAACCTTTGTATTTTAAGGAGCAGTGAATAGTATAGTAAGAATGATCTATAATTCTGCCCTAATTGTTGATGGCTATGGCAATGCACCTGTTGAAAATTGTTTTTCAATTTTGCCATCCTCTATTAAAACCTAAGCAAATCCCATTTCAAGCTCACTATCTTTTGTCCATTTTTTATAGAAGCCATCTGTATAAAAAGTAAATGATTAGCCATGCTCCTTCTATTGTATTGCAGAATATCTGTAAGTTCTTTTATATGTTCATTTGATTAAATGGCTTGTCTTATTAGTATGACTTTCTAGTTTTCTACCTGAATTTTCACTTCTACAGATCTGAAAATAGATGGAATTGATATCTATTGCTTTGTAGTTATTTGCCAGTCTGTAGAATTGCCTAATAAAAGAACTTGTTTTCCTTTTCTCAGATTTTTATATCTATTTAGTTGTGAGAGGAGATGAATTTGTGATGAAACTACTTCTAAGGCTTAAGATGATCTATCTGATTGAAGTAAGGTATAGTTTCTAATAGGATTATATGATGACTAATATGAGGTAAACTAGATTTTGTTATTTAAGAATGATGTTTTTTCTAATATATTAGTTGAAAAGCTAAAGTGAACTACTCAATATGTTTTTCTCTTATCTGAGTATACTAGAAATATTTCAGTTTACATGTTGTAGTCTATCCAATCTAGTCCATGTAATGATTTTCTTAAGTGGTCTTGATATCTGTTACCTTTTCACAAATATTTTTATATCAAGAGAAACTGGTCTTTTGCACTTGCTAAAGAGAATCTGAATTGCTCACCATTCCTTAAGTGTTATCATGGTTGTATTGATAATTTGATTCAAAAACATGATTTTATGCTTACATAGTAATAGAATGGATTTTTCATATTCTCTATCATTTTATAGAATTAACTTGATAAATAGGATACCTCCCTGATAATTGAAAATTTCCTTCCATCTTCAACTTTGAAATGTAATCTATAGATCTTTGGCCAGGATCAATGTTGCAGCTGCCAGATTGCCTTTGATCAGCTTGTGTGGGTCTATAAAATTATTGAAGATATTTCCAGGTTCCTAGCCTTTGATCTGGCTCTATTTCAATCAGATTATAGTGCCATTCCAGGAACTTCACTATTATTAAGTTAACAGAATAGTGCTGCTATATGACTTTCTAACTGTATTTTCTAAATACTTTTAAGACCATATATTTCTTTGTTGTGAATATAACTATTTGAAATTATTTCACAAATTAAAGCTTTATTTTTAAAAACTTTCCTGAATATAGCTGTTAGGTTATCACATATCTTTTTATTCAAGTGTATATGTTGCATTCTATATTCTATTCTTAGAATCAAAACTCTATTGATAATATATCAGACATGTTTTTCTGTCAAATTCTTTTTAGGTATTGTCTGAACTATCACTCTGATTTCTGATTTTATTGATCTAATCATGTCCTGGTTCTTTTGTTTTGATTCTAATCAAATACCAAGGAATCTGGCTTGATCTTTTTTGTTAATCTCATGAACTATAGTATTCTTTATTCCAGCTTGAACCATTCCAGGGTCTTGAGAATTACAATTAATGGTAAGGAAAATTGACTTTGTCATATTAATTGTAAGTCATTTGCTATATAGAACTTTTTTGCTTCTTCCAAAATACTTTTCAGGTCTTTTTTTTGATTTGACAATTCAGGTCGTATCATCCATATATGCAATTACTGCCTATCTTAAAGAGAGCTTGATCTTTTCTTCAGGTTTGTGAAAATTGGATAACCATTCTTCTTCTATAGTATAATCCAATATAGTGTTATTTTGAATTTTACATAGCAATGAATTATAAAAAATTTTCTATAATAGTAGAAAGATCATTTTTTCTTGATCTATACTATCTCCGGCCACTATTGGATTGAAGAGTCTATTGAAAAGAATAATACTACAACTTTTGTCTTTGAAGAGATCTATTATAATCTTCTTAATAGTTGTTGGAATTCAAATTTGATCTATAGCTTTTTCAAATATAAAGAGAGATATTGTATCATATGCCTTAGCAGTATCTTGAAAAAGGATCCATAGTTCTTTTTTCTTTTCTCTTGCTTCTTCACAAATACTATTCAATAGATGAATGGGTTCTGTTATGCTTTCTCCTGGTAGATCAGCAAAGTTTGAACCTTTGAGGATTTTATATTGTTTACATATCATTGATAGACATTGATAAGAATCTTTGTAAAACATTTTCGAGTAGTTTCAAGGAGAACAATAGGTTTTGTGTTGCTTAATTGACATCTCCAGAACTTGGGTTTAGGAATAGAATAGATATTACTCTTTTCTATTTCTTAGGTATTTGTCCAATACTTAAGACTTTGTTGAACAGTAAGCATAAAATCTCTTTGTCTTTAGTACCTAAGTGTTTGAGCATTTCATAATTAATATATAATAGACCAGCTACCTTTTTGTTTGAAAGGTGTTGCAAAGTAGCTTCCAGTTTCTCTATTTTGATTTCCTCTGTTAGTAATGAATACCATGTTGGATCAATTCATTCTTTAGGTTAATATTCTTTTTTTCAAGAGTAATCTAGACTTTCAAAGTTGATATTTCTTTGTTTAAAAGCTTCTTTATAATAATCTTCAGTCTTTTGTTTGATAGTTTGAGGATTAGTAGCTATGTATTCTATTCCTTCCTGATTCTTGATTAAAACTCGATCTAGTGTAATTCTGGGTCTTTTGTGGTTCATAATAAAGCTCAGCATTCATTTTTTATTAAATTTGAGATCTTTACAGCTGTTTTCTAGAGCTTCTTTAATTTGGTTTCGGATATGAAGACTTTCTTTCTTCTTGCATATTATTCAAAAGGTATGTTCTATCTTAGTAACTTTTGACAATAGCTCTAAAATTTCTTTTTGTGACTAGGGAGGAGTTATTTTTTTATCGATAGATTTATCAAGACTTCTTAATTTTTGGATGGTTTTTTCTACATCCTTTAGAATTTTAATATCCTAGTTGGCTTGTAATTTCTTTAGAAGAAAGTGAATCTTATTAGCTTCTCTATAAGTTTTGAAGTCTTTTTTTGGAATTGCAGATCCAAGCTTTACTTCTTTTCTTATATTAGGAGTAGAGTGAATTCTTTTTTTTTTAAGGTACTTGTATATATTCATAATAATCATTGATTCAAAATTATGCCAGGCCTTATCAAGTTCTTAAGAATCATTTACTACTCTTGACCTGGAAGTAATGATGAGTCCCTAAAATATTTAGCATATAAAATTTTGCAGATCACTTATATCCTTTTTTGAGGAACAAAATTCATAGCTCTTTATTTTAATAGGGACAAAAGTCAAGAAATGTTATAAATCAATAATTTAGATAATAGAGAACAATTGTGGGTAGTTTTTTTATAGTTATTAATTTAAAAATTTTAATGTTTTTTAGTGAAGAACATTTGACTTATGTTCCTGCCTCCTCTTTAGGGACCCATCTTTACCTGGAAGGTTGAGAATTGGTTTCTAGAAACTTGCTTTCTATCCAGAATTTGAATTTCTTCTATTGTTTAGCTATAGAATTTATTGGATCAGGTATTTTCTTATCTTTTGATCTATATTGTTCTTGAACTTGCTTCTTAAACAGATTGTTTGTTGTCATTCTTGCCAACAATAATGTATAATCACTATCCAATAATGTTTTCACTGAAATATTAGAATATTTTTAAATTCATATATATTGTTTAAACTAATTTCTGGTGATGACTAGATATAGTCAATTTTACTATATGATATATTGTTTATCCATGTGAATGTGATGCTTTCTTCTTCCCAGAAGTTCCAAACATATAAATAGTTCCAGTTTTCTAGAAAGTTGAAAATCTAGATGTTGTTTTATCAGAGTGTGGCCAACTTGCTAGTAGATCAATAATTGCATTGAATTCTCCCATTATTATGATCTTAAAGTGATTTCTTTGCTTGTCTAGGATTTTATTTTGAAGTAGTTGTTATAGCCATCTACTTACAGCTTTTTCTGATGGCAGATATATTTGATATATACAGAGCTTACATCTTTTCAATAAAAAGTTGGCTCCTATTATATAACCTTCAATTTTTTCTATAGATTCTAGCTTTTTTTAAATGTTTTTATTAATGAGAAGTTCCACTTCAGATCCTCTGGGTTTTTTATCATTGCTATTGTGAAAAACTTATATGTTTGTTATGAAGTAAAAATAAACTCTGCTGCTTTATTTATTAGTTTGGTTTCACAAATGCCTAGGATATTTATATCAAGTTCTTATAAGAGTATGTATAGTCAATATTGATCCAGACTAGTATTGATCCCTCTAATATTGTGTGTTTCAATTGAAATTGTATTGGCTAGTGAAGAGTTATCTATAGTATATTTGTTATATAGCATGTATTTTTTTTCAATTCTATTGATAGTATTCTTTTTTAATGTACTTATAAAGTTATTCAGTAATGTATCTTGTATTATATAAGAAGAGGTTGTGTCGATGTCTACTATTTTCTTCAAGATTGCACCTTTTCTCTAGGATGAGCTTGACTTTTCTTGTGGATCAAACTTATTTCTAGTACATGTTGATTGAACTGATGCCAATTTCAGAAGCGATTATTCTATCACTTTTCTCTTATTCTGTTCTAACTGTCTGTTTTTTCTTAAATTATATTTATTCTATTATTTAATCATTTAAGATTGTTTAGGATCTGATGAAGGGGATCTTGATTATTTTTACTTTCAGGATAAGGACTTTCAGATTTATTATTCCAACATCTTCTATAATAGTGTTTTATTGACTTTCTGTTACTACCAGTAGCAAAACGTTGAGGAGTTTCTATTGTTCTAGTAGTATGATTGTTACCTTGAAAATTACATCTTTTTCTTTTTTTCCTCCTTTCTAGATCTATTCTTTTTTTAGAATCTCTTTCTATTTCTAC
>CAJVPT010001197.1:0-22764 GCA_910592055.1 Acaulospora colombiana
AGTATGTGAAAGTCAAAATAATTTGTAAATATCTGATATATATACAATAAAGACAAGTCATGCTGACCTGACTGCGGATTAAAAAAAAAAAAAAAAGTTATATGTGCTTTATTAAACATTTACAAACTGTACATATAAAATAAGGCACTAAAGCTAATTCTCTAACTAACTCACTCATCTTGATTATACTACCTCTCTAAATACAACTTCAAAAATGATTTATTGCTCTATTGATAGTTTAGGTAAAGATCCTTCCAACTTCTAACTTCATTGTCTACAGTTTACTATTGCAGATTACTCATTTGAGTTCTGATAGAGATTACTTCTTACTGTACTTCACACTATTTAGTAAGATTTCTTCCACTTCTTGTCTTTGATCTTTTTTCTTTATATATCAGTTTTTTAATAGATAGACTTTCTGTAAACTTGATCTAACTTTCTTGGTCTCATAAATATATTGATCTTTTTATCTTATTACATTTATAAATTCTTGACATCTGTTTCCACTCAATTATCTTTTTATATCTGGCATTCCATATTTTTTTTTGAAAGTGGTTACATACTTTCTTCTTTATTTTCATTATTTATCTTCTTGCCTTTTTTCCAATTCTCTTACTATAATATTTCATATCAGCTATTCTTATAATTAAATCTTTCTTTATTAATTCCATATAGAAGCTAAGTGTTTTTGACTAGTTTCTGAGATCCTTTTCACTAGTTTCACTATCTGTTTATCAATTTCTTCTATTTTTATCCTATCATCTATCATTAAATTTAACCCTTTCTTTTCTAATTTTTTTTTTCTTGTCTTTCAAGAATTTTTTAAATCCTTTCAAAACTCCATCTATTTCTTTTCATCATGCTTTATTCTACTGAGTTTTATAAGTTGGGCATTCTAGTAAGTATTTTATTATTTCTTCTTTTTAACCACATATAATATATTTTACTTGCTTATATAAATCCAATTTTCTTATGGTCAGCTTAGTTAATATTGGTAGCTTATTATTGGTCAACTTGACAAGAAAGCTTTTATATTGTGAGCTCTTAAAGAAGATATTTCATATATATCCATTCTTTAAATATTTCTATATTAGATTCCATGTATATCTATACTGATTTTGAATTTGCTAATCCCATCTTTTCTTAGTTTTACTTTGAATTATCCATTAATAGGTTATTACTTTGTTATTTGTTTTTTTAATAACTTGTCTTTATTCAGCACTGTATCTTGCTATTTGATTTCCATAATGATCTTGGGTGAAACAATATGTTTCTATTTTATTACTGAAAACTTTAGTATTTCTTTGGTAAGAGTATCTGTTTCTTTATTATACTGAATGTTGAAATATGTCTTAACTTTAATAAGCTTAAGATCTAGCTTTTTCTTTTTTATAAGATCCAAAATTTGTGCCCACAGAAACCAGTTCTATTTTTTTAATCATCTTTTGTATGTCATTCTGAGATTCTTCTTTTTTATAGTTTTTATTTTAAGATATAAGCTTGATTATATGTATAAATCTTAACCTTGCTATCTACCAGAGCTACTAGTAGTATAGTTACTATTGCTACTAATTCTACTCTAGTAAATAAAGGTCAATTAGCTACTCCAGTTTGGAACTTGTTTTTTTTTTCTGTCTTTCTTATCTATATCCATGCTGTTTCTATTTTCAAGTTTGTACTTTCGAGATTTATAAGGAATCTATTAGAGTAATAGGTTATTGGTTCTTTTTTTTTTATTATACTTAAGTATTTCAATCAGATGAAATTGATAAGCACCTTTTTCTATATAATCTTTAACGATGTTTTTCTCCCAATTCTCTACTTTGATTTATAATACTCTTTTATTTAATATAATTACTTGATACTATATATTGTTCTATATATTATTTCTTCCAATGCTTCTTTGAAATTTGGAATTTCTAGTAATTGGATCTTTCCAATGGACTTTTTTGCATTAAAATAGGAAACCATATATATTTTTCCTATACTTGTTTTAATTATACATCGGTTAAATATCATTGTACCTTTTGTATATTCCTGATATCAAATTAGTTTTGATTTTTAATTCTTAAAGGGACTAATATATTTGAAGTGTTCTATTGTAATGTATCTTTTAATATCCTTTAAAATCAATTTTCTTAATACTACATGTTACTATTGAAACTTACTTTTTGTAACTAATGATAGATCCCTAAAGTATTTAGCATATAAAATTTTGCAGATCACTTATGTCACTTTTTGAGGAACAAAATTTATAACTCTTCACTTTAATAGAGACAAAAGTCAAGAAATACTATAAATCAATGATTTGAATAATGGAAAACAATTGTATGTAGTTTTTTTATAGTTTTTAATTTAAAATTTTTAATTTTTTCTAGTAAGAAACATTTGACTTTTATTCTTGCCTCCCCCTTTAGAGATCCATTTTTATCTATAACTATCCAGAGTTTCTATTATTTATCAAAATTAAAGTTGTGAGTAGAATGTTCTAGATCTCATTTTATCTATTCTTTTTTTTTTAAGATTATATAAGCTGTTTTTCTATATTATTTTAGTTATCAATTGGTACTATCCTAGAATAGATCCTTTACTCATTTTCTGTAAAAGTTAAAGTATTTTTGAATTTCTTATTTCTCTTGTTTTATAGTCAACTAGTTGATCTATATATATTAGCTTGTTTCTTCTGAATAATGAAATAGCTTCTTAATACTTTTCTATTGATAAGTATTCTTTAATTAAACTATTTTCTTAATTTTATTCAAAAATATCATTCTATTTTAAGTTTTGAAAAATAATATTTATATCCTGGTTAGCTTCAATACTTGTAGCATGAAATTACCCCTTCCTGAAAAATAATTCAGCAAACTGTAAGTAAGCAGGTTGTTAGGCTCCCAGTATTTGCCCTGTGCTTACTTGAGTCTAATAATCATTGTTATTCTAACTGGCCTTAAATCATTCAATTTATTGCTTAGTCCTGTTATCTGACTTTCTTTTTATAATAAATCTTGGGATTATGTATTACACTATTAGGTATTGATTGACATAGTATAGTCTTATTTTTGAACAATTTTCTATATGCCATTGTTAAAGTGTTGCATATCTTTCAAGACAATCTACTGTATTACATTCTTAATTCTATTCTTGATATTAGTACTCTATTCAAAATGTAAATAATTTGTTTTTTCAATTAGCTTTTTATTTTTTAGAGCTCTGGTAATCACATTGATTTCCTTGAGCACCTGTTTTTTGAGCTTGATAGCTATTTTTTGATTGTCTATTCAGATTCCCAAAACCCTTGCTTATTTAGTTCTATCCAGTTCTCTAACTATTTCTTTATTAATTCCTGCTTGTACTTCCTCTATATAATGATTAGAATTGTAAATCATAACTAGTACTAATTTGTTATTATTGATCTGAAAATCATTTGCTTGTAAAAGATTTTTGCTTCTTCTAGAATTTTCTCTATATCTTTCTTGAATTATATTATTCATATAATATTATCTATGAAGGTTATTGCTACATATCATAACTCTAAATTTCTATTATTATTTTTTTTTAAATCTAA
Organism: Acaulospora colombiana; assembly: GCA_910592055.1. Taxonomy (NCBI): domain Eukaryota; kingdom Fungi; phylum Glomeromycota; class Glomeromycetes; order Diversisporales; family Acaulosporaceae; genus Acaulospora; species Acaulospora colombiana. The sequence continues at coordinate 3,566 of CAJVPT010001197.1, forward strand.
TTTTAGGTAATTGATATTTTGTATTCTTTAGTTTTATTATTTTGAATTTTACATAATAAAGGATTATAAAATATTTTCAAAATCAAAGGTGATATAGTTTCTTCTTGATTGATCCTATCTTCTGCAATAATTGTTTCTACTAGTTTTTTTTATATATTATCTTGAACTTTCTATTATAGAAAAAACTTATTATGATTCAAATAAAACTTTTGAAATTTTGATTCTTTTCATGGTCTTGACTAGCATATCTAGGTTAATAGTATTATATACCTTTGCTGTGTCTTGAAAAAGAATTCATAGCTTTTTTTTGTTTTCTCTTGCTTCTTTACAGATATTATTAAGGATTTAAATTAGTTTTGCTATACTTTTTCCTGGTAGTTATATATAGTTGGAACCTTTTAGAATATTGTTAATATTGTAGATATTTTCTAATCTATTTGTAAGAATCTTTGTAAAGCACTTTTGTGTAACTTCTAAAAATATTATTGATCTTGTATTAATAAGCTTATACTTTTATGGCTTGGATTTTGTTATGGGATAGATATGACTCTGTCTCCAACTATACAGATTGACTTTCCATTTTAGAAAGTAGTTGAGTATTTTTCTTAAGTATTTTTTTCCTTCTTGATCTATCTTTTTTAGATTTCATAACTAATTTATAATTTTCTTGAAGTTTTGTTATTTGAGAGCATATGGAGTATTTCACTTGGTTCTTCTTAAAAAATCAGCTTCAAGAGATCTTTATATCATTTTTCTTTAATATAGCTTTTAAGACAGTATTCTTCTTTCCAGTTTTTAAATAAGCAATCAAAGCTAGTATCTTGTATTATAAATGCTTCTTAATGATATTTCCTTATTTTTTTTTTTATTTTATTATTTCTAATTGTTATGTGATTATTTTTTCCATTTTTAACTTTGATTCTATTTTGAATATTTTGATTTGCTTCCTATTTGTCAAGAGTTTGCCATTCTTTGTTTTAAGGTTTTTTTAATAACATTTTTTATCTATATTGCTTTTGCATTTTAATAGATTAACTTTAGACCTTCTATTGAATTCTTATATCTTTTTTCAATAGTGTCCATAATATATTTAGGACACTATATTGAATCCAATAATTTTTGATTTGGTGATTAGAATTGTATACTATATTATGCTTATTGATTGCTATATTAAGGACCTGTAACTTAATAGATTTCTTTGAGGTTTTTGTTTTCTTGAAGAATATTATTAATTGAAGAGCTCATATATATTTACATATTCTGGACTATATTTATAATATTTTCTGGATAATATATATAGCTTCTTACTAATAAGCTTATTGTATACTACCTTGTATATTTGTTCTTTCAATATCTTCTATATTTTGTTCATATAAGCTTCTTTTTTACTCTCTTTTAGTTCTTCTTGTAGTAAAGGATCTAGCTTTATTTTGAACTTATAGTTTGTACTTTTCCTAAATACTTGCCATTGTTCTACTATTAATTATTTTATGTCAATTCTTCTTTTATACTTTATGACTAGTTTGTTAATGATATCTTTTATAAAGAGGTTGTCATCATATAATATTATCAGTAGTATTGTATAATAACTGTTTATGATTTTTTCCATACTTTAATTGTCAAAATATAGTAATAAGAATTTTGTGAAGCTCTATAATATCCATGTATAATATATTTAGCTACTGTTTATAATATCCCATATTATTGAAGTTTTGTTTTTTTCTTCACATACTACTTGAGTATCAATAAAAGTCTATTTATCCAGAAAGTTAAATAGTTAAATTTTTGAATATCAAGATAGTTTGAATATTACTCTAGAGATTAATAATCTATATTCTGCAAGGTTGTATATAATATTGAAGTCTTTTATAATTATTATATAAAAATTCTATTTATGCTTTTCTTTAATGAAGTTTTGTATTTTCTCTTGTATCTTTTTACTTTGTTGCTTATTTGAAGAGATATAAATCTGAATAATATAGATCTTATTTCTTTTTATAAGTATTTAACTACTATTATATGCCCTTCTGCCTTTTATAATAATGCTATTTTTCTTTTCAGATCTTTTTTTATCAATATATTAACTCTTGTACCATAGAAAGTATTTTTGTTGACACTGAAGAAATATTTATAACTCATTTGGTTTTGAAAGGTCTATTTCACCTTTGCTTTAATTAGTTTAGTTTCACATAGGTCCCTAATTACAATATCTTGTCTCTATATTTTTTTTATGAAACTATATTAATTTGTATTATTGATAATATTCTTGATATTATATATTTCTATTTTTATTACTTTTTTCCAATATCTTCTTCTTCTCTCTTTTCTTCTATTTATATTTTTCCATTTTTTTTTTTATGAATTTATTTTTTTCTATTTAAAAAAAAGTATCAAGATCTTGATAATATTGTTGTATCCTAGTATTGTCTTGTTTTTTTTATTATACTTTGTCCTTATACTTTGTTTGAATATTAGAAATAGTGGCCAGTTATTTACTATATTTCTGGGATTGAACTGATGCTTCTTTTAGAAATAGTTGGTCCTCTTTTTGAGGGACCTTTTTCTAGATTATCTATTCTTTTGTCTAGTTTCTCAATTAATTTATATAATTGAAATACTTCAGATTCCTGGGCTGAATTTGTTTTTGAACTTTTTATCTTATTTCCTATTGTTTGTCTTTCTTGTTACCTAGTGTTTCTAAAACTGTTTTGTTCCTTTCCTTGACTTTGTGTTATTCTATGTAAAGTATATCTTCTTCTTCTCAAAAGTTCTCTGTAACTGCTAGTAACTAGTGAATCAGATCTTGAAACCTGTCAATTAGTTATTATTTAATAGTTACTATTATTTTTGAAGCCTATTGTTGCAATATTTTGGCATTCTATTTCAGTATGATCCTCTATTTTTATTCTTTGACTATTATGTTCTTGATTTTCTTCTTTATTAATAGAATTATATATACTCTCTGAGTCATATAAGTCATTTAAATCATTAAATATTTTATAACAGTACTGATAGTAACTTTTGTACTTTATCTTAGTCTTTGATTCTCAATTATGATTTGTTGTTGAAGTGTCTCTTTCAAGTCTTTCTCATTTTCAAAGTAGACTACTACATAATCTTCTGTATTTGAGTAATATTATTCCTTAATATATATGAGACTTTTAATTTTGTTTAATTTAATGATTCAGATATCTGTTCAATAGATCTTTCACTAATTCTATATAGTTTTAGGAAGTAATACTTTTTTTTTTTAAGTATTTGGGTCACTTCTTGATCATCAAGTTCTTTGTGAACTATTATTGCTCTTACTTGATTAGATTTAATTTTGAGTGCTCAATATTGTTTCAATCTGACATGCTCTCTATATATAAAAAGATGGATTCTAAATCTTTTTTGATGAAAAGTCATTTAATATTCATGAATATCAACTATTTTCCTAAACTTTTCTATTGTTTTTCTAATTGATTGTTTGTTATATTTGTGATCTGTATCAACCAGTGTGATATACTTTGATCTGTTTTTTGCTGAAGGAAAGCTTTCTGGCTTAACGAATCTTTTATTTAGAGCATATCTTTGAAAGGCTGGACATATACTCCTATTTTGATCTATTCTTCTGATAGAGAAGTTTTCATATTATTTTTATTGATTGATTTTAGACACTATGCTGTATTCTCCTCTTCATCAATACCAAAAATAATTTGATAGTTGTTATTGATGAATTTAGTTTTAAAGGGATTCAATCTCTTGGATATACTTAAGGTTTCCTTGAGATATTTAATTCCTTTTTCTTTATTGTTACCTAGTAGTATGGTTTGAAGTACTTCCAATTTAATTATACCAGTTTGTTTGATAAAATAGAAATTGACTGTAGAACCTTGTATCCTATTTTGTATACTATAAGAGATATTCTGAATGCATTTTCTCAGTATCCATAAGAACCTGGGGTCCACTATAAGTCATTTATCTGTGGTGCGGATAAATATAGGACATGAACACCTATGATGTTATCGGCTATATAGAAAAAACAGTACTGGATTAGAATATACTGGATAGAAAACAACAGCTTCCCACTTTTTCTCTCCTATTCCAGTGAACTAAAATCAGAAGAAAATAACCTTATGGAATAGGATCTTTTTGGAAAAGTTTTGAATATCTATTATCTTTTCTTTGGAAATATATCTGCCACCTTGTTAAACAACAAAGTACCTCTCCATGAATAGTACTAGCCAACCCTTTTTTTATAAAATTTTTGGTTAAGCACTAGTGGAGATTAAGGCTTCACATGGGGGATCCCCAACATCGGTGGTGGTGGTACTTCAGGTAAATCCTTGGTACATTAGCTTCCTCTTTTGGGAAAGCAATAAGCCACCTGGTAGATCAAGGCCTATACAGTAGTTCTAGGGAGTGCCTACGTGTAGAATAGAAAAGTAATATAGTCTGTGCATTATTCTTCTTATTATTTTTTGTATTTTATTGTTGTAAGTAGTTATTTAAACTAGACGGTCATGTAATTATCTTATCCTGGTTGGGTAAGACGTAAATAGTTAGCCCTTTGTACTATTCGTTGATCTATAAATCCTTAGACAGTACAGGTAATTATTTATCCCAGTTGTTTCTAGATTGTCTATTTATCTTAATAAAATACACAGCATAGAGACACAAAGATGAGCTGGCATCTTAAAAAAAAAAAAATACTATAGGAGATGTTTTATATAATGCTGGTTCCTTGAACTGTTTTATTAATCATTTTTATCTCTATCTAATATGTTATAAATCAATTTTCTATTACAACTTCTCTAATAGGATTATCTTTCTCATTTTTGTAGAAATTGTTTGAAACATTATCTGTTTATGTAGTTTTTTTTAACATGTGACTTAAGGTATAACTTTATATCTTGTTTACCAATATATTATGTATCTTCTTTTCAAGTATAGAAGCTTTTAGGTCTTACTTCTTGTTTTATCCCTTTTCCCACAGGGTAATAATATATTTTCTTAGCATATATTCTTTTGCTAAAATTAAAGAATTTATCTATAATAAATTGGCTATGATATTATCTAATATTGAGGATATATGGATTGCTTCTGGTAGAATATGTGGTTGATCTACTGTTTTGTATCTTAACTTGTGTTGAAATATTTTTGTTTCATAATTCTTGTTGAGAATTATGACTGATAACTAATTTTCCCAATACTTTAAAAAAGATTTTTTTTTGTGTCTTTCTAGAATTTTACTAATTTTTTGTTCTTTCTTATTCATATTGTTATGTAGGATAGATAAACTATACATGTTTTTAATTATTTTATGTTTTTATTGTTTTTTTATACATTAATCTATATATATTAAACTATATTGAATTATAAATAGTTGTACTCAGATAATTTTTGTCAATATGTTATTGATCCACATATTTTTTAGATCTTGTATACTGGTCTTGTTTATTTACATATGTATTACTTGTTTATTGCACATAATACAGTTGGGTCAATATATGTTATTACTTTGAGTTAATTAACATGTCTTGATATTGTTGATTGGCATATCTAGAATATATTTTCTTTAAGTGTTTATGTTTGTATGATATGAGTAGATAGATCAGTTGTTATAAATATTTTGATATTGATATTTACTGTTTGACTCAAGAAACCTAAACATTTTTCTAAGTTTTTGAGCCCTAAACTTAAACCAATTTATCAATTTGGATTATTGCTTTTGAAACCCCTTTTAGTGTCTAGAAAGATATTAACTTGTACTGGCCTGACTAAAGCTTTATGAAATTGATGTTGATCTCAAGAAACCTATTTTGAATCAGTTTGTCTTTGTTTTCTTTTTTTTTTAAAGCAAATCAAAAGTAAAAAGCTATTGTTATTTAAATACTGATTTTTTTTTCTTGTTATCAGGAGTTAACTGTATATTATCTGAAGAAGAGTTATTGCTATCTCTTCTTAAAATTGTTTTTTATAAGAAATGTTTTTTTGAGAAGTGTTTTTTTAAGAAATTACTATAAAAGGAAATTTTTTAAAAATTTGAGGATCAGTGAAAAGAGCTTTTTTTGAACAAAGATTTTATCTTAATTAAAAAATTTTATATTATACACAAATTTTACAAATTAATATATATAAATTTATTTTTTTAAATATAGTTTTATATATTATATAATTTATTATAAAATAATATATTATTTAATATATAAAATTTTAAAAAAAATTAAAAATAATATTAATAAATAAGCCATGGGTCAATAGTACAACAATAGTGCTCCTAGGTTACAATTACAAGATTTGTAGTTTAATACCACTTAAGGATCAAAAATGAAAATTATCTTTTTGATCAGGTTTAACCAATTATCCTGTAAAAGTCATACCCAATCATCTGAAACAAGTTTGAAACAGGTTAGGTTGCATAAATATAAGACTTCTAACCTTATATCAATCAAGGCTAGAACTTAAAATCATACTATTGAAAGGATTGCACGAAATAAGACTTTTGGTCTACCCTTTTACAAAAATACTTTAAGTTTACTTTGCCTTGGCAGCCTTCAGGACTCTCACTTTTCTAACTTAGGATATTCCAATCTGGTGCTCTTTTTAATTAAAAATCAGTTAATAGGGACTAATTCGATATCACAGATAGTAACAAAGAAGATAATATGCTTCCTTTCGAGATCTAAGTAAATAATATCTAGAAATATTGAAGAGTGTTTACATTCTGTCAGGTACATACAAAAAAGAACTAGTTTAGTGAATTTAAAAAAGTTATATAAGTAAGTCTATACTAACTAGCTTAGTATTACCATTTATGACTGTACATTAATTATTTGATTACTAGCTAGATATGCCTATTCTCAAAGTGATAATAGGTCTAGCTAGGATTGCCATAATAGGTTGGCATTAATTTGCATATGTAGAGATATTTGATGTAATGATAGTGAAATTAAATTGTCAAATAAAGTCTCATATCTAATACCAGTTATAGTTTAAATATAAAAAAAAAATATTATTAAATAAATATAAATTATTTTGATTAAAAATTATTTTATAATAATAAAATATTTATATTAATATTTTTTTATATTTTTTAAAAAAAAAAACAAGACCAAAAGATGAAAAATTTGAATAGATATTAATAAAGAGATTGTGAATTAATAAATTAATATTTAATATTTTAAAGGTTAATAATAATTAATTTTATTTATATTATTATTGTTTTTCAAAATAAAAATATAAATATAAAATAATAAAAAAATTTGATCCTGAAAATCAAGAACATCAAGTAATCAGAAATTATTTTTTTGAAACTATAAAAAAAAATTTGGATAATAGTTAATTTTAGATAAATTTAAATCTGTTATATAGCAGTATGAATTGATTATAAAATATTTTTAATATCTAAAGAAAGAAATAAATAAATTATAAAAGAATTGAAAAAATATTATAATTATAAAGAGAAGAAATAATTAATAATTTGAAAAAAAAAATTAAAAGATGACTATCTTTGAAAAAAATATATATTTAATAGACAAAATAAAACTTTAGAAAAATATACTATATTTCTAATAAAGAATTTTTGAAAAAATTAAAAAAGGATTTTTTATAATGGTTAGATAAAAATAAAAAAAAGTTGTTTGAATTGAATAATATGATTGATATATTAGAAATTTAATATTGTTATCTATATAAAATAATATCAAGATTAAATTAATCTAAATTATGTATTTATTTTTATTTATTCAAAAATATTTTATTTATTTATTTTTTTTTTTTTTATGTCCAACTGATAGGATGAATTTTTATTAAGTATTCAGTAGTATTAGATTACATGAGCAATTCGTATAACCTTGATTAAGCTACCTATCCTATTTAAATCCATCAATTTTATCACATAGTGATACCTTTTTTATCAGTTACTCTACTCTACCTGGGACTATAACATTCCAAAGATCCACTATGGACTTTTTCATTTATTAATCTTCAAGGGGCTTGTATTATATTCCTTAGTGGGTTTGCTTATCATTTTTTCATGATCGTAAGTACCATGGATGATTCCTACTATATTTGTGTCCTTTACAGGCTAGTTGAAACTTGGATAGTTCAGTCCTCTAGTCATGTTTTTGATATCCAGGTGATTCAATGGTATTATGTAATTAAGTGGCATATAGCCTTCCATTGCCTCATTTTTAACCACTCTTGCAAGTTGACCAATAGGAATCTTGACTTGATTACTTCATAGCAGATTGCTCCTCCCATTGGATTGATTATCTTGATGATTATTTCTGAATTTTCCTTTCCTAGGGTTCATCCCCTATGATTTCCCAACGTGGCACTAATTTTAACCATCAGCTTCTGCAATAGCTGTTCTCTTTGGTAGCCATTGGTTTTATGACCATAGAGGTCTCCCATTAATTGTTGTTATAGTCCATTATATTTCAACAGGTATAAATGATCAAAGTCTCCCTTATCTTCTATAGGGTGTAGTTTTGACAAGAAGTAAATGTCCTTTTTATATTCATTGGGAGGTTTGAGCTAATTGGCATTCTTTCTTGGCTTGTCTTGGATTCTATATATTTCTAGTGACAGGTTGATTAGAGATTTTTCTTAGCGCTAAAAACTGGCCAAGGCTTGAGTAACCTGTTATACTGTAGTCGGATAGTGGAAATCTATAGATTTTTTTATGAGTACAAAGGTGTATATAATAATAGGCATATATCTTATACAATATAACCTATATTGCAAGAAACTGTTCTTAAGTGTGATTGAACCAGTAACTTGTGAATAGTAACCTGGGAGTGCACCCACTGCACTATTGATTCACAGGTCAATATTTTATTTAATAGTTTATAAATAATATATAAAAATATAATTTATTTTTAATTATAATAAATATATTTTATATTAAAGAATATCAATTTTTAAATTACTTGAATTAATTTCATTCATATTTTTATATTTTAATATAATAATTTAAAAGATATTTAATATATTAATCAATTATTTTATAAGAAGTAAAATAAAATAATTTATAAAAAGAGAAATTATATATATATATATAAATATAAAACCTTATTTTTAACTTTTTATGTATTATATAATTCAGATTTTATACAAAAAAATATTACTTACAAATTGTTATGACTTTCACATACTAATTCACTCATTATCAAAAAACTATATCTCTAAATGCAATCTAGAGAATAATATTTTGCCTCTTTACTAATTTGCATAACTTTTCTAATTAATAAAATCATTACCTACAGGTCATTACTATAGATTATTCTAAATTCTGTCTACAGTTAAAACCAAACCATTTGATTCCATAATAAACACAATCCTTAATAATCACTGTATATTTCTTTTCTTCTTTTTCTTTAGTATCTTCCAGGTTCAGATTCTCTAGAGATAATAGTACTGCTTTTTGATCCTGTTCAATTTATATATTAGATCTGTGCTTATGTTTTTTATTTTTTTTATCTTTTCTAGTAATCTTCTGCTTCTTTTCCCATTCTATAACTTTGATACAATGATTATTCCAGATCTTCTTTTTGAAATTTACTTGTATCTTTTGATGGATTTATTTAAAAACTTTATATAAGAATTATTTTTATTTATTAAATAATAATATATAATATATTTATATTTTTGAGATTATATTGTTATACCATTATTTTAATAATAAAAAAAAACTTTTTTCACTAATCTTCTGTTTTCAATATATTCTTTAAATCCATATAAAAATATATAATAAAATTATCTAGAAATATAAAAAATAGAGATATAAGTGATTTTATTAATAATTTTTCTATATTTCTTTTTTTTAAAATTTTTAAGAAAAAGAAATGACAATTGATAGCTGATTTATAGTCAGAAAAAAGAAATTAATGTCAACTTTATATAACTGCAAAAAAACCTTAAAAGCAATCATATCTACTCAATAAATCAAATTGGTTCAATTACTACAAGATCTAGAAGAATATCAAAGCTCTCTAAAGATAAGACAATCTTAATATATATACATACTAAAACAAAAAACCTATTCTAAACTCTGTTATATAAATACAAATATATAAAAGAGACAAATACATATAACTTTTTAGACCTGTGGATCTATAGCACAGTGATAATGCTCCCAAGTCACAATTATAAGGTTTAGAGTTCAATATCACCTGAGGATCAAGTGAAAAATATCATACACAATGAAATAATTTCATTGAATGACAAGTTAATACTTGTCATTGGGTGCAGTTCTAGTTATCTTATTGATATTTGAAATAGAAGGATCTACTATAATATAGTATTACCTATAACTAATCTTTACCAGATCAGGCCAATCTATAAGTATTATGAATGATCAGTATCTTATTATTACTATAATAAGATGATGGAGGATGGGGCTGATCTCATGGTCAATTAGGACAGAAACTGGATTTACAAAGACATTCTGTCGATCTTACCAATTGATAAAGAAGTTGTCAAGTTAAGAAGGCTAAAGTCTTGAAGAAAGTAAACATTATATCAATAGGATGCATAAAAGCATAGTCAAACTTGCCTATGCCAAATCATTAGAAGACCTTGATAGAAGGAGAAATCTGTGGAACATGCCAAAGTTCTAAAACTGGGAATAGGTTAGAGTATACACAATGGTCTAATAACTAGATTATTTTATAAAATTGTTCTAGAAAAAATTAGGAGAGCATCATGTGGTTTCCCTTAACAGGACTAGTTAGTATATATAGTATGTAATACATTTATCATGTATAAATCATTAGATATATAACATTATTTTATAGTAAATAAAAACCACAGATAAAGCCAAAGCTGGCAAGAAGCATTAACAAAATTTGATTATGTCCAAGATAATTTCTTTATATAATATACTTGTCAGAAAACAAATTACAAACAAAATACACTGATACATTATAAATCACTTAATTTTTTCTACTATAGAATACCTCCTACAAGACCTAGTTCTTTCACAAGAAAAATATATAAAGATTGACAAAAAAATTAGATACAGCTTTAGACAACAGGTTAGTTTGGCCCATTCAGTACCCAACATAATGATTCACCTTAACAATCAATACAGCATCATGGAAATACAAACTAGATAGCTACAAAAACATACCAATAATATATAACAACTGTTTTTCAACTCAAACATAATTAGCAACATCATATACAGCAGCACCCACGAACTACAATGGCTCGCATGACAAAAAAAGAACATCTTAAACACCTGCCCATATATTTTCAAAAACAAGGCCAATTTCTTACAAGACTACCTACAGAACATTCAAAAACACAATATAAACATCAACAAATTCACTATGAAGAGCAACAATTCTCAGAACCTACACCTCATAGAAGATTTTATTGAACATGACTAATACACAAAATATAGGGCAGCCCTCAGATCCCATCAGCTCTTTTGGATTGAACAACTAATTAGTTTATACATGATTAAACCACTAGAATGGTTATAGGTTAGGGTACCACACAATAAAATAATAAAGAAAAAAGAACTAACATGGTTTTCATATCTTCAACAACAAATAACGTTCTCCCTACAAAGTATCTTCACTGTCTCATCCCTGAATTCATTAATCCAGATTGAGCCAAACAATCCAGAACAAACACAATACTTTTGGTATATTACGCAGTTTAGACACCAACAAATTCTAGATAAATATATTAGCAAAAAACATGACATAATTAAAGTCAGACACTACACTATGACAAACGACTCTCCAGTAAACACCTGTCTCAGTTGTGACACCTCCAATATTATTAATAATAGAGGTGAAATCTGTTATATAGAAATACTGAAAGTCAATGTCTTCAGGGTTCCTGTAATTAATACTACAAAATCATGTATCTCATTAGACTCTATCCTAAAAAAAAGAATACAAATGTCACTCGACAATATTAAACAATTCTTTACAGAGTTCAACCAAGTTTTTGATAGACTAGAAATTGATAGCACTCTATACACATTACAAGACCTCTTTCAAATCATCAACCTATGTTCCTCATCCAAACAAGAACTCAGCAAAGTATATTGCAAAGTCAAAGATATCAACAGCCTCCACACTTATATAGACAGAGTCTATAACCTCAAAAATAGCACTAACACATGTGAAATAGGCATAAACATCAGTAATAACTAAACAAGCATAGCTTCAATAGGACTACAACTGAAAGAATAACTATTAGCATTCAGAGCTGAGATTCTGGTTGCAACAATAGCCTTAGCCATAAACAGATCAAAAAGATCTCTTACAATTGAAACTGACTCACTATTTCTTATAGAAGAATACAATGCATACACTAAAAACAATATAAAAAAAATCAAGAAACTAAGGCTTATCAGTAACCTTAGTATAATAGCAGTACATCATCAGACCCCTATTATCTGGTTTAAAACAAATAAATAGAATTACTTCACCATCCACCCATTTCTCAAAGCTAATAGATTGATAAAACATCATAATAACAACAATAGAATTGGTCCTCAAGGCCAGCTAATGGATACTATTCTCAGCAACAGGATTCTTACCTTCCACTACAAAAATCAAACAAAAATTATCACAACTGTTCAAAAGGCTTTCAAGCACATAAGACAAATGCAATTAACATATCAATGGATCACACTAGACAGAAATAAAGATCTTTCCAAACAATAGGCAGAAGACATAAACTGAAAAGAAACAAATTAGAGGCTCTACTTGTCAGCTATTAATCCCAATAAAACTAACTCATGGGATCACTCACAAAAAAGCTTCGCATTCAAACTATGAAATAAAGAGCTCCCTACAATGAACAAGCTTCATATTAAAAGACCAAACATATACAAATCTGACATATGCTTTGTGTGTCTAAATATAGAAGACAACATCCATCCCTTCAGATGCCCCTTCCATGGTATTGATATATAACAAGTTACTTTAAACACCATATATCAAGAGATAATAGCAAGAATTGATAATAATATTGTCCATGACATTAGACAGAAACTCATATCAAACATAGCAGCAAACAACATGTGGAACAAAATTATCTCAGAAGGTATTAGCAAAACCATTCTAAAGATCATCAGTATATATATCAAAAATAATAAAATAATAGAACATACAATATCTGGATTAACAGGTATGAGTGCCTGTACCATTGGGAGAAATTATAAGGAATATCAACCAGTAAAAAAAAGAAGCACCATAAATCACATTCAAATAAACTAGAACATAGAAATTCTGCATCCAACAAGATGGAAACATACCCTCTAGAACTTATACATAATATCCTCAATGGAATCCATAACATTCTCGAAATTTACAAGGAACATGCTAATGGCACCTAGGCATGTTAGTCCCCAATAAGGACAACATACCACAAGGGTTTTAAAGGCTGAGCCCTGCCACCATCGGTAGCAAATACCCATAAGTCCAGGTAACAATTGGTTTTATTGTAATTATGTATATTAGACACATGGAAAAAATGTCTATAATATAATCTTTACTTGACAAAGTAATATGTTTTTGTATATAAACTCAATAAAATAGGCAATATTGCATATTTAAAAAAAAAAAAAAACCATATAACTTTTTATCAAAACAAGTTAATCAATTCTTCACAGAAACATTACAATAGTGATTTCTTATCAGAATAGGATTATTAATACAAATAAATAAATATATCAAAACAATATAATAAGATTTTTTATATTATTTAAAACAGATAAGCAATATCTTATTAATAACATCATAAGTTTATTCATATTTTAAATATACAGTAGATACTAATAAATAAGTAAATAAGAAAGACATATAAGAATATTATAACTAAGCAAATAATAGTTATATAACAATATAGTACCTGTTATATTCAATACATATAATATAGTATCTATAATTATAAATATAAATAGAGTTCAATATATATTGCAAATAGTAGATAAAAAAGAAGAAGATATAATTAACATATTGGTCAAACTTTCAAAACATATAACAAGTAATCAAAACTAAGAACCTTCAACAATTATTGCAACAAAGAAGAATTAAATTTAAAGAAGAAACTGTAATAGTACTAGAAATATATACTATATTATTATCAAGATACTGAAAGTTAATAAAACAATCTTTTATAAAAAATGAATTTTAGTATAATATATTTTATATCTTTGATAACTCGAAAAAAGAAATAAAAAAGACTTTTTACAACCCTATATGGAAAATAGGTTTTTTAAAATCATTAAAAACCTAAAAGGTTTATACAAATCTAATCACTAATTAATAGAAATTGTTAAAAATAGATACAAACTAAACAATGAACAATAAAGTTATAATAACATATACTAAGAGATATGAAAAAATAGAATCACAATAGCTTTAAGAAAAAATCAAAAGTCATTGTATTAGTAAATATAACTTATATATAAATAGAAATAAAAATCTATCTTTACTGACAAATCCATAATATATAAAGAAAAAATAAACTTATAGACTAGGAGCAATAATAGCTAATATTCATAAAAAAATAGAGGAAGAAATAAAGGTATATCTGAATAATACTTTGAAATTTCTATAAATAGAAAAAAAGCTGTTGAAAAAAAAATTTATTAATAAAAACAAGTGGTTATTCTTTTTGATACAAAAAAAAGATGTTTTGAAATATATAGAAAAAACAAAATAAAAAAAAACAAGTTCATTATTTATAACATAATTTTTCAAATTATATGTAACATACAAGAAACTAAAAAAAACATAAACAAAAAGTCTTTCAAAAAATTAAAACTAAATATTATCATAATAATAAAATAAGATAAAAAAACAATAAGATCCATAGATATTCTACATTTAAAAACAATAGAAAATCAATTAAAAACCAAAGATTCAATCACTATAAGCATTCAAAAAAAGAAACAAAATCTGAAACAGGAGATTTACAAAATCTTTTTAAATGTAGTTTAGCAAATATAGAAAGATTAAATAATAGAATAAATATATAATAGGGGACAAAAAATTGTTTTTTTTTTAAATATACTTAATTTAATAAATAATTATCTAAATTAAATTAAATTTAAAATATAAATATTTAAATATTTCAAAAAAACTCTTTTCTACTCACATCCAAATTTTTGAAAATTTTCTTTTATGGTAACAACTCAAAATGTCAAAAAAAAACACAACGCTTGTAAAGAACTCCTGTAACAAACATGTTTAGAAGATTGACTAGAACAAGAGACCTAACAGTCAACTATACAGGTGAAAGAATCCTCACAGGCAGTAGCAAAATCTTCAAACCATTACTTTAAAGCCAAGCTAGAAAACAAGTTCAATCCATTATTCAGCACAAAAAAAATTCAGACACCAATAGAGAAGAAGAAAACAATGGAAGTGATAAAGACTAATCAAGTTGACACTCAGAATTAGGAAGAAATAAAGCTTGAGAACGAGGGACACAGTATCAGCAATGATATAAAAAAAGACATAACAGAGTTATTAGAACCAACAGAGGAGATAACCATCAACAACAGACTTATTTCCCCAATGACAGTTATATCACAATAGCAATGGCAAAAAAGAGAGAAAGGACTTCAAATAACATGTTGAATATTATCAAGAACAGATTTAATTACAATGAAAATGAAGGATAAAAAATAGTACAGGCAAGCTACACAGATCCACAAGTGATCCCCAAGACACTCAGACCAGGCAAAGTATTTATAGATCCAGAGGAAGTCCCAGGATACATAACAGAAAAAAAAATCACTTATGTATAAAAGAAATTGAGGCATCTATCAACCCTGAGACATGTACGCATAAAATAACCTACAGGCACAGTAAAGATTGTAGCTATTTTTGACAATTTTTATGAGGCACTCTCAACATGCGAGATTAAGATCAGTAACAATAATTCTTCCAAATTTAGATTAGCTCCACAGATCAGTATCAGTAAAAGCAAAGCCCAATCCATCAGGATTTGGAACATCCCCAACTATTTTAAAAAAATAGATATCACTAACCTGTTTCAGGACAGAATGACAATCGAGAACATAATTCTTCAATCAACAGGATTAGTATAATCAGATACAGTCTAGTTTGGTATGATGATCACATATGAAAAACAAGTCCAAAAATGGGTACTCTATAAAGATACCTTTTGTATGTGAACATATCCAATAGTCAGGACCTACATAACAAGAGAAAGAAGAAACCAGTACAGCGTGATACTAGCAAACCTCCCACAGGAAACTATGGTAAAGGAGTTACAAGAAATTATCAAATACATTAATACACAAGCTTGTTACTTTCCTCTAAATTATTTGGTCCAAAACAAGAAATTCATAATTCTTTACTTTAAGAATGACCAGAATTTAAACAAAGCAAAGAATGCTAGTCTTAACCTCAACAATGTGGATCTAGTCTGGATAAAGAAAACTAAAAAACTATGCTTCAGATGTGATACTTATGATCACAAACTCCTTTCCTGTCCAACCAATAAAGAAAATCCATCTATAAGAAGCAGAACAAATAGACTGGGACAGCCCAGACTGAGAATAACAATGCAAAAAGAGACTACCATCTTCAGACAGGAAAACAGACAAACTGTCAACTCTCGTACCTTAGGATGAACATACATAAGTATCACCAAGGATATACAGATTCTATCAGTAGAAATGAAAAGAATTATGGAAATGCTTAAACAACTTCAAGCGGACATGAAGGCTATCAAACATTAGGTTTACATATTGGATAGAAGAGTAATAGCAATAAAAGCAGATCCACATATTAAAGCCAAAGAACTAATAATTACAGACTCCCCTCTAGAACAAGAAATATCTTTAGAAAACTTAGACTTCAGAACTCCATCACTAAAAAGAATGGATATTAAACAACAGCAAGTATTAATTAATGAAAAATCAATTAAATGGAATCAACAATAGTAACAATTATGAAAGAAATAATGGATTGTCTAGAATCTCTTATAGAAAGCATAAATACAACAAATCCAGTTCCCTCCTTTCTCCAAAACAATTATGATTAACAGACCCAAAGAATCAGAGGCTGAGGACAAGCAAGTGGAAAGAGGAAACAATAGAAAAATTATTTATGAACAATAGAGAATAGGTACTTTAAATATAAGAGGAATCAATACTAAGATCGAGAGATTATTATTGTTAAAATATGGCAAGGAAAAAGAAATAGATATTTTGGGAATAACAAAACATGGCTAGCAAAGAACACACTCTGGCAAAATTAAGAAAAGGAATATCAAATATGGTTATCAAAACCTATATGGCAAATAGATGGAGTGGGAGTAAGTATCATCATGGGTAACATATATATACAATATAGAAGAACACATTAACTGCGATCTACTAGTTAACATGGCTTTCAAAGAAAAGATAAAATATAGAGTCATAACAATTTATAATTTAGCAGATGAGACCAAGAAAAAAGAGAGAGCCAAATTATACCACTGACTTAAATCCAAGATTAGTGAAGCAAGAAGCAAGAATATGTTCATTATAGTTATAGGTGACTTGAACAAAACAATAGACCATCAATTAGATTCACTCTGGAAAAGTATAGAGCAAGCAAATCTAGCCATATGATTGATACCTTGCTAGCATTCAACTTGGTAAACACATACAAACAACTTCACTCAATCAAAAGAAGCTATATATATATGCAACTCAAATCAAGTTATGGGAGCAAATTGAATTATATATTGATATTGTGATCAAATTTATATTTGATCAGTATGTCCAAGTGGAATTGCTTTTAAAAGGACAATTCCTAAAGAAAGAATTAAAGAAACAGTTTATAATAAATAAATATTCAAGAAGAGATTCATCAAGAATCTTTTAAACAGTGTCACACAGTATTTCTCAAGAAATATGGTTCACTTAGAACACAAGTTTATTATTAAATCAAGAAAACTAGGACAATTTCTTTAGTCCTAAAATCAAAAGAAGATATCCAATCTCCCAAAAGAAAAGTTAAGTTATTCCTAAACTTCCAAAGTCAAGTGAAGTTATAATCAAACTTCTCTGACTTTTGAGTGAATTATGACTGCTTTTGATTTTTTTTATAGAATGGTAGAAAATGAATATATAAAGAACAAAATAATTGTGACTGATAAAAAGATGCAGAGAATTCTATTCTGAAGAAATCTAAATTACTTTCAATAATTTTATATTCTGATGCAACAAATTGCAATACTTTGGGAAAAAGTTCATTACATCCAATATATATTTCATTAGAAAATATATCAACTTGAAGATGCAATAAACCAGATGCAAAACAACTATTAGAATATTTATCAATAATCAAATCAAAAAATATAACAAAAAAACAATCACAAAATTTCAAAAAAATTGTGCCTAAAACATTTCACAAGTCTCTGGAGATCTTACTTAAGCCACTAATTTCAATAAAAGATGGAATCAATTTTTCAATAGTAAGTAAAATTATTTAATTTTTTTCAGAAATAACCATAATTATTGATGACTGGCCTGAAACTGTATTCTTTTGTTTAACTTATAAATCAAGTAATTTAAACAATCCTTGTTATTTTTGTTTAATTACAAAAGACAATCTTGCAGAAATAAATTTATCAAATAGTAATATAATATTCCGGAGTCATAAAAATATGAAAGAATTGTTTCAATCAAATCTAACAAAATCAGTATCAATAGAAAATATTAATTATTTTTTTTGGAGTATTCTGTAAGTTTTTAGTTTTTATAAATATTTATTTATTATAGACTAAATTAATTTTTATTAATTTATAGTGATATAAATATACATGAAATAACTGTACCCAATAGAATGCATCATCTTGATCTTGGTCTTTTTCAATATCAAATTGAATATACCCGGGAGTTATTAAAAAATTTTTGAGATCTCTTACTATTAGATGAAATGAATCGAAGACTTGTAAAAATTCCAAGATTTCTGGGATTAAAGATTTTTTCACACAGCATTCAATCTATTGCAAGATTAATTGCAAATGAATATAAAAATTTAATGAAAGTTATGATTTTTGTATTGGATAACATATGTAGTGAAAATATACAAAATGTAGATATCAAAGAACTATCAATAATTTATCAAGAATAGAATAAAATATATATTATTAGTAGATATGAGGAGTTCTCTGAAAGTGATTTAAAAAAATTTGAGATATAAAATAGTTGTTTA
>CAJVPT010001198.1:0-22750 GCA_910592055.1 Acaulospora colombiana
AAATTAATAAACTAAGGTAAGAGAAACTATAATTAAATAAATAAAATATGACATAATAAAGAAGAAAATAACTAAAAAAAGTGACTTTTTGAATGCTATAGCCTCAAACACTACCCTGCACTTGGCACTACATAGCTGACTAGCTCGAAGGCATATGTCATAGGTTTCCCATGTTTTCAGAAAACCAAGGTCATCTACAGCTATATATATGAATTCAATAAGTCATTTAGTACAAATATGAATATATAATAACTAATACTAATAATGTTTTTGTTTTTCCTATAATATATAATATTCTATAACTATATAATGATACTTGGCTTCCAAATTGATAATTCATAATATTTTTTCAATTGATCAGTGTTCACTGCCCTTTTAAGTACTTTGTCCTCTATATTTCTTAATTAGTATACTCCTGATATGATGATATTGTGAATATAATATGGTCCTGTCCATTTTTCTCTAAATTTATCACCATGTATCTTTATTTTTGCTGATTCATATAATAAAACTTTGTCTCTTATGTTGAAATTTTGAACCTTGATTCCCTGTTCATGATATTGTTTTTGTTTATCCAGTGCTTTTTTAATATTTTGTTGTATACTAAGCCTTATATTATTAAGATCACTAGTAATAAATTTAATATATTGCTATAGTTGTTGATTCAACATATTTTTAGATTCCTGTTAGTTATCCTAAAGATCAATAGGTAACCTTGCTTTACAGCCATAAAGTAGCTTGAATAGTAAATATTTAGTAGTATGATTTTGAATAGAGTGGTAGGCAAATAGTGCTAAGTTTAGAAAAGTATCTTATGTGTCACTATAATTACTCACATATTTAGTCAGAGTGTTACAGAGAGTTTTGTTGAATTATTCAGTTAATCCATTGATTTGTAAATAGCAAGCAGCTAAGAGTCAGTGATGAATAATCATTAATTTGCATAAATCATTCACTAATTCATTAACAAATGGTGTTCCTTGATCAGATAGAAGAACTTTAGGACATCTATGTTAACATATAATATCCTCATATATGAATTTTGCAATGGTGGTAGCTTTGGTATTCTTGAGAGCTTTTGCTTCAAACCACTTGGTAAGATATTCAGTGGCTATAACAATATATTGGTTGCCTTGAGAAGTTATTGATAAAGGTCCAATAATGTCAATTCCTATGTAGTTAAAAGGTTGTCCAACAGGTATAGGATAAAGTTCTTTATATGGTATAGGGGCTTCTTGTCACTAGCAAGTATCACAACTTTTGATGTATTTAGCAATAGTTTTGTACTGATTAGGCCAATAATATTAGCTTATTGCTCGATTATAGGTTGCTTCAATTCCAAAATGTTCAGTAAGAATATTTCTATGAAGGTTGTGTAAGATTGATTCCAATTCAATTGCCTTAATAACTTTGAGTGATTCAATTGGATTTTTAGTATTGCATTGGAATAGTATGTGATATTGGGTAAGATAATGTGTCACTTGTTTTTTAAAAGAGATTATTTCCTTTGCCATTAAGTCCAAAGGTAGTTTTTCAGTAAAGAGATAGTGTATAGTTGCTGAAGGTTTCCAAATTCATGATTAAAGTGTTGAGATTGAAGAGAGTCTTGATAATGCATTGGCATTTTGATGTTTCCTACCTTTCCAATATTGAATTTTGAAGGGATAATCCATAATAGTAAGTATCCATCATGTTGTTCTTTTATTTGGAGTAGAGTTATTAATCATTCATTGAAGAGCTGAGTGGTCAGTAATAAGAGTGAATTCCTGAAGATAAATGTAAGGACAGAAGTATTTCATGACCCAGATGTTAGCAAAACATTCAATTTCAGTGGTGGAGTAATTCAGTTCAGGTTCAACAAGACTTCAGCTTGCATAAGCTATTATATGTTCATTTCCTTGTTTATCCAATTGAGCAAGGACAGCTCCCAGTCCTTTGTAAGAAGCATCAGTATACAGGAGAAAAGGCTTGGAGAAATCTGAATAAGTCAATATTGATGCAGTGGTTAATTTTTCCTTGAGTTTTTCAAATGCTGATTGACATTTTTAATTCCAAAGATATGAAGTATTTTTTCTCAAAAGCTTCTTCATTGGTTCAGTTATGATGGCAAAACTTGGTATGAAGTGATGATAATAAGATGCTAGTCCAAAAAATCCTCTTAGTTCAATAGTATTGATTGGTATAGCAAAGTTTTTCATCTTTTCAACTTTGGCTGGATCTGGTTAAATTCCATGTTGGTTGATAATGTGTCTCAAAAATACAAGTTCCTTTTTGCAAAAGTGACATTTTTCCAAGTTGAACTTGAGTTTGGCTTGCCTAAACCTTTCAAAAACTTCCTTTAAATATTGTAAGTATTTTTCAAATATTGCAGAGTAAATTTTGATATTATCCAAGTATTTTTTTTTTAATTTTACGAAACAGGTTCACTTTATTAAGGTTTTTAGAGTATATATTACTTTGATTATAAAACTATTTTGTAAACATTTTCATGTTACCTGTTTAAAAGTTTCCTTAAGGAATTCAGTTTGTCGTTAGACTCTCTGTGGCTTGTTGCCCATATTGTGTATAAAACTAACATGTCTAGGCTCCATTAGCATGTGAGAAGATATTAAAAATAGTTTTAGTACCAGAGATGATATTGATCAGCAGGTTGTGATCCAGTTGTGTATATAATGTAAGTTGTGACATTTTGTGATTTCTTCATTTGTAGTTTATGTTATTTTTATATGAGATGTCATTATCTTTGGTCCATTTGTGAAATCGCCTGCATCTGTCTTTTCATATATTGAAGGTAATAAATTTGATATTGTTAATTATGTCTCTAATAGTTTCAGCCACTCTGTTTTTATTCAGATATTGTGTTATGAGATTGGTTATACTTTTGCTAATTCCTCCTCTAATAAGTGTGTCTCAAGTGTTATAGTTATCAATATTGATTAGGGCTTCAGCTTTGATGTTGATATTGATAGAATTGTTCTTTCTTGCCATTATTTCTCTACTAATGATGTTGACTATTAGTTCTTTAATATTTAGGCTATATTGCTTGCATAAGAAGGAGTGTGCATATAAAGCAAGAGTCAGTCACATATGTGTATAAATGTTTTTTATTAAAAATAGATATGGTAAGTAGTTCCTTGTTCCATAGTTTGATGAAGAATGTTCTGATTCTGTGTTCTTATGTGTTACATGGCGATGAGTTTATGTTGGAAAGATAGAAGTTTGTTAGTGAGTTCTTCCAATCTATTTCTTCTTTTTTCCTATCTGTGAGGTCCTTATGTTTGTCAAGATTGATCCAGTTTTAGGTATATCATGCCTGTTGTATTGTTGTAATGGTTTTTCTGATATCATTGAAAATTTCAGTGTTATGAATTATGAAGATTATGAGTTTCTTATAGGGAATATATTGTGAGAGGGTGTCTGTCATATTGGGTATATCATCACTGGGGCATTCTTGAGCAAGCTTATTAGCTCTATAGTGTTCTTTTGCTGAATTTTCAGATTGAATTTTGTGCCATATAACTTTTAGATATTGTTTTTTAATTGTTTTGATTATTGTGCTGATGATTCTAATGTGTTTACATTTATTTGGGGGTTTGGTTATGGCTTCATTGATTTCATTGATAGTAATTAGAGAGTTACTATAGATAGTACATAAGTATCTGCAATTGATTATGTTGATAGCGATGAGAATTGCAAGGAGTTCAGAAGCAGTGCTGAATTCTGTGACCATTATGTTCATTGTTATTTCAATTGTTTGGTTCTCATGATCTTTGAGGACAATACCTATGCCCATATTTTTGTTACTTTTAATTGGATTAAAGGTACCATTACAATATATGTTGAGGTTGTTGTGTAGTTTCATTTTGGCAATCAGGTTTTCCATTTGAGCAAGGTTGTCTTAAATATTTTAATCAGTTTATTGAGTTTGAGGAGTTGTTTAGGGGTTGGGTCTATTTCTACTGCAGTAATGGTGTCATTGGGTTGTTGCCACTATGGTGCTATGCTTCTAGGAAATACTTGAGTATGGAACATATTAGTTGATTCATTGTTAGAGCTGGATTTAATAGTTTTGGTAACTGGTATTTTGGGTGACTTGTTGTTTTGAGTGCTTATATAGCACATATTGCTTCTACCATCTGCGGAATTGTCAAGTTACAACTATTACATACTGTAAGTGAGGAGTTTTCTGAGTATTGATAGTGTCTAAGCTTGATTAGTTCTTTGTTGCTACTTAATTTTTTCTCTATTACTAGTTGTCAGTTGATCATTGTTGAATACTAGGTGAATGTGCTGATACTGGTTGAGGTGGTTCGATCTGAGGGAATGCATTGATATCCTGTAAACTTTTTTTGTCATTGAGGAAGATTGAACTGATTGCAATGAGGTTGAAGTACCAGTCAGGTTCTTTTCTTTTGATGAGTTTGTTGTAAAGTCCCCTACTTGGTGCTATAGTAGCATTTTGGTTTTAAAAGTATTTAGAGTTTGTTCTATATACATTATTGATAATGTCTCAAGGTATCCCTATGCGTGTGATACCAGTTTTGATCTGCGATCTTGCTTATGTGATAGAGTTGGTTTTTGAAATCATTATCACTAGTTTTGTTGAAGGCGGTTATATTGTTATATTGAAGATTATTCAGGATATTATGGTAAAAGTTGTGTCCTGTTTTGAGAAGTGTGAGATAGTTCTCTAAGATAGAGTCTTTCTGCCATGTAAGCTATTTTAGGTTTTGGATCCTATTATAACAGACTTGTCCTGCAGTATTTTGGGTTATGTTAAGATCTTGTAGATTATTGGCATGTTTTTGTAATTGTCTGGTTTGAATGTCATGTATGCCATAGTGTGCTTTGAGATGGAGGATGAAATCAGGAGCTGTTGCTATGAGATTGGCTTTATATTTCATACTTCTTTTAATTCTACAATTGATTTTTTGGAATTCTTATTGACTTAGAACTAGGTCACCAGTCAAGTATTCAATTATTGGAATGAGAACATTGTTGATTATGTATTTATGCATCTTGTCATTGTTTGATTTTTTCTCTACCATGGAGCATATTGTATTAGTTTTTTTCCATATTAACTTTTTATGATGTTTTTTTTCAGAACATGTTTCATACCACACTTTAAGACTCTGAAGGCATTGTTTTTATTGGCAGGTTTGATAATATGTTTGTTAATAGTGATATTTTGCTATTTGTCATTTATGATGAGTAGTTTGGATTTGTTGGAATTGACGGTAATGTTATTGAGTGAGTAGAAAGAGTTGCTGATATTGATAATGTCTTCTAGGTATTGTTTGTCTTAAGTAATGAAAGTTGTGTCATCCATGTATAGTAAGATACTATAGAGATGTTAATACTTGATTGTATGAGGCTATGATTGTCTTGTCTATATATTCTGAGATTATATCCTAGCATATTACTACTGTAAACCACTGCGTACAATACCCCCCCTAAAGTAATATCCCCTATTAAATAATACCCAGTAGTATTCAAGAAAATTGTTACTCAATAAATGATTACTACCCAGGTATATTAAGCTAGAGCCAATAAAATTGCAGTATGAATGGACAAGTGAGAGATACGTCAGATGATAAAAAGACACTAAATATCCCACCATTTATACTACCCCCCTTCTAATAGAATACCCTTGGGTACTAATCAATTTATCATGAGATAAATTGATTAATACCCGGAGTATTGTATGCAATGGTTTACAGCAATACTGGTGATAAGGGTATTATAGTATATGTGCCAGAGGATAGGTGAAATAGTATCACCTTGATCAATTTCTTCATGAATAGGATAGAGATCTATGTTTTTGAAGTAAGTGATTACTGAGATTTCTCTGTTGGTGAAGCAGTTTTGAATTATATTAATTATTTTAGTTGGGATTTTGATCCTTTGCATGGCTGTGACCAGGTGATTGATATTAATAGTATTGAATGCCTTGCTTATGTCTTGAAAGAGCATATAGTATAATTTGTGTAATTCCCAGGCATCCTCAAGGATTCTGTTTATGATACAGATTGATTCCCTGGTACTTTGCTAGGGAAGGGCAGCCCAGTTATATTCAGAGAGTATGTGATACTTGTTCAATAAGTTTGATAATCTAGTGCAGATGACTTTGGTAAAAATCTTTTTAATGGATTCTAACAATGTGATAGATCTGATGATATTTATATTGTGTTCCTAGTCTTTGGGTTTGGGAATGGGATAGATAGTACCATGTTTTCATTCATTTGGTATCTGTTCTTTGATAAGAATCATATTAAAGAATCTAGTTAAGCCTGTTAAACTTTCTTTATTGAGGTGTTTGAAAGTAGTGTAGGATATATTTGATGGGTCAGGAGCAGATTTGTTGCTTGTGTTATTGATAATGGTTTATATCTCTTCTATTGTGAAGGATTAGGTAATAGGATTGTCTCAGCTGGTATCAATGTACTTTTTGGGCTGATATTCCATAGCCCAGATGGTGTCCTCAAAGTTCTTGATATCTTATTGAGTTGTCCAGTCTTTAAAATGTTGATAAATTATTTGTTTAATTTGGGTTGGGTCAGTAATAACTGCTTTCTCCTGTTGAACTTCTTTGATAAGTTTATTGGTTATGATGTTTCATTTTGATTAGTTAAGTAAGGATCTGATCATCTGCTTTTTGTCTGAATCAAACCAGTTCTATCATCTGGACTTTGCTTTTTGAATATTACTTTTGATTTGTTGCTCGATAGATTGTTTGTATTTGAGTTTTTCAATGTGTATCCATTATTCAATTTCTTTAATGGTCTGATCAAGGTTATTACTTTCTTGAAGAGACATGAAGGAGATTTGGTCTTGGATACTTTTAATTAAGGATGATAGGGTGGATAGATTGAATTTCATATTGTGTTGTTTAAGTACATAAGTTAATGCCTTGTTTCTATGAGTTAAAGCAAAAGTATAAGTCTTTGTTGTGAAATAGTTTTGATTCTTTTCCTTTTCTTTTCCTTGTATTTTGCAATGTGGTTGTTTGCTGCTTCTAAAATCTAGTTGCAGAGGGTAGTTCAGAGTTTGTTACAATCTGTGTCTCTGTTTATCATCTGATTTCAGGTATGCATATGTGAGTCTATGGTTCTGCGAACTTTGTCCAGAACTGTTCTGATGTTGCTCCCAGTTGAATCTAGTTGCTTTTGTGGAGTGACAGAAACTTCTGGTGGGGATTTGTAGTTACCATACTTCAATGTAAGTCAAAATTGCTCTATAATATATTGTTATATTTTGTTCTGTAATATATGTATCTATAAGATACCAGGTTGGGCATGAGGAGATCTAGATTGCATCGATCCTGATTTTTGGAGAGTTGGTTGTCCACATTGTGGACCATGTATATTCTTTGGAGTAAGGGTAAAGGTAGTGATATGTATCTATTATGTTCAGAGTGGTGAGTTGTTCAAAGAAGGATTCGATTTTGTTCAAATTATATCTTTATATGGGCTGTACTTATTCTTGTAACAGTTGAAATATGCATTAAAATCACCGGTGAGGATTGTGTACCAGTTCTCATTGTTGTTTTTTAATGATCAGATTGATTATTGTTTGTGTTAGTTTTTTTTTTTGCTAGCTGGATTTGGTGGATAAGTATATTCCTATTATTTGTATGTATTTCTTTTTAAGGAATACTAGATCAATACAAAGGATTCTATCTTCGAATCTGTTGATTCAGATAACTCTGTCTTTAAGGTCATATCAGATTGCAATATAAACACCTGAGCCATAGCTGCTGCCTTCTCACTAGGTAGTGTATACATTTGTTTTCCATGATTGTTCATTGTTGTCTTGATTTGTCTCAGTTGAGATTATGATGTCCCATTGTTGTTGAGTCCATGTCTTCTTCTAGATAGAGCATTTTGTTACATCTATGAGTCCTTGGCAGTTTAGGGTTATAATAGTAAGATAGGATTTGTCTGTGAGTTTTGGGTTGATGTGGTGTTGAGATGAGTTTGTTATTTTTTTTGGGTGTTGCGTGGAGGTTTGTATGGAGAAGGGTAGGATTGGTAAAGATATATCATGTAATTGATTATCTAAAGGACTATCAGAGTTGATTGGTTCTATAACTTCATTCAATTGTTCATTGGTTGTTTCTAGATTTTTCATGTTACTTTGATTGTTTCCCATTATTGTAAGATAAATGGGTGGGTGGAGTTGTTCAGGATCAGGGTGGATATAGTATTCATGATTGTGTTCATATTTCAGTCCATTTTGTCAATGAAGAAGTGAAGATGTTATTGTGTCTCTTGTATGTATTGATTTTGGTTGGGAGAGGATAATCATGTAGAGTTGTGAAGTAAGGGTGTCTTGAGGTCTGTTCCATATTGTCTACTCTATTTTCATAATAGTATTCAAGATTGGTAATCTGTTCATCAAGGTCTGCAATAGTTTCTTTGATTTCAGCAATTTTTTCCTTGATTGTATTAAGAGTTTGTAGAATATTGGAGAGGGGGTCTTGTTCTTGTTTGCTTTGTAATTGGTAGTAATAATGAGATCAAATGGCTGCAGTATATGATCCATGCACTTTTGTTTTTGAAGCAGTTGGGACATGGTGATGAATGTTTCTAATATCTATGGATTGGAATTTGTTATATAGTTTGCCAAATCTTTCAGCTTGTTCCTTATTGTATTTGGTCTATTGCTATCAAGTTTTCTTCCTGAAACATTGAGCAGCAAGATGGTCAGCTTGATAACAGATAGTGCAGAGTTTGATAGTTATTGGAAGGATTGTGATATCTGTTTTTCCTAGTGTAAATACTCTATTAATAGCATTGTCCAGATCAGTTTTGGTTTCAAAGCTGATCACCATGAATCTTTTTCTGGCATATGACATGCAGCATGGAATATAACAGATCTTGACATTGATTTGTGCTAATATGTGTTTGAGGTTAAAAGCAGTAGTGTTGGGATGAAGACCGGTGAGTTTGACTGCATTGGAGACTTTTGTTCCATGTTGAGAGTTGTGTCAAAGATTCTTACTGAGTCTTCCTTGATTAGTGTACTGCCTTGAGTGATAAGTTGATCTATGCTCTGTTTGTCTTAATAGGTGATTGTTGCAGTTTGTCACATTTGTTATGTTTTTATAGTGATGTTGGTGATCATACTGAATCTGGTGAAAGTGAATTGCATGTCTATGAGTTTTGTATATAAGGGGATATTCCATACTCTAATACTGTTTTCAAGTTTGAAAACTGAGCTGCTAATCTCCATGTGCTTGAGTTTTTTGTTATCTATATTTGGTAATGCTATAGTACTTCCAATTTGGGCTACTTCCGCATTGTCAAAAAGGACTATGATGTAGAGGGTATTGTTATGGAATTCGCTTCTGATGTTGAGGAGACCTTTGGGGGATTCAAGTGCTTGTGTTACTGAGAGGATCTTTTTACCAATGGTTTTGTCAAGAACTTCATTAGCAATGATACCAATTTTGCTTTGAGTTCTACCATATTTGATTCGAGGGTCAAAGATGAATTTGGTATGGGGACGAGAGTTTCTGTTTCCTATAGTTTACCACTTTGCATTGAATTTTAAGAACTCTTCATATTCTAATTCAATATTATCCATTATTTCAATATATGAGTCATTAATTCTTTCTGGTTATACAGATTGTTCCTTGTCATCAGAGATCTCATTTCCTTTCCTTTTGGGGCAGGGTTGGATAGGGGAATAGTTGAATTCCAGTGTTTGTCTTGTTAGATCACCTTAACTTGTTTATTTCATGTCTCAGTATTGATGAGTTGGGTGTTCATCAGGAGGTTATGGTTCCAAGGAATGGCAGAAGGTACTTTGTTTAAGGTACTGGTGTGTGTATGTGTATTAAGGAAGTCAGATCTAATAAAGGTATTGAGTTTATTTGCATTAATTGCATTTGTTTTTTTTCTTATAGGATCGGCCTTGCTCTTGGAAAGTGTATTCTCATTGTAGTTGGGCCTTGAGTTGGAGCTGGTGCTCCTGGTTGTTCTTTGTATGTTGTGTTTTGAACAAAAATTTATTTTCTAGTTTTACTGCATCACAAATAAATAGGAAAGAGTGATGTTGATTTTTTTTGATCATTCAAGTATACTAATACATATTTTTCCTTGATATTATAGAAAATGTGATCCATGAGTCGTTGAAAAGTGACTGATGTATTGGTTAATTCAAAAGGCATGCCATTGAATTCAAAAGTTTCTTGTTTGGTGATAAAAGCAGTTTTTTCCTTATTCACTGGATTTATTCAACTTGCCAATATCTACTAGCCATATTTAAAGAAGTAAATCACTTGGTCTTTTCTAGCAAGTCAAGAATTTTATCAATTCTAAATAGTAGGTAAGCATTCTTTTTAGTAACTTTTTTAAGCTTCTGATAGTCAACACAGAACCTTGTTTGGCCAGTTTTCTTTTTGATCAACACAATTGAAGAAGTTCAGGGGTTATAAGATGATTGAATAATTCCTTGAGTCAACATGCATTCAATTTCCTTTTCCATAAATTCATGTTCAACAGGAGATATCCTATAAGATCACTGTTTAATTGACAGAGTGTTTTTAGTAATGATATAATGGATAACCAAGTCAGTGCATCCAACAAATGAGTCATTAGTTGCAATTATATCCTGATATTGTTGTATCAAATAATTGAATTGATTTTGTTGTTCTTGGATTAATTCATATAGTTTGTCCAACTCCTTTTTGTAATCCACATTCAAGTATTGAATAAGTTTTCAATCCTTGACTTTGAGTTGATAAGTGATACAAATGTCAAATTTCTGTTCCAAGTAATGATCACACCAATAAATTGTTTTTGATTCTTTCCATCCCTTTTGCAGAGATTTAGATGTCAAAAGCAGTTGTTGCATAGCTTCAAGTTCCTGGATATAAGTTATCAGTTCTTTATGCTGTTCAATAGTGACTGTTGATTTATTAATTTCCACCAGTAGTTATTCATTAGAGTTTCTCAAGAATGCACAGTAAGTTTGATACTCATCCAAAGTTTCCACATATTTCAATTCATTATAGATTTTCTTTCCTTTTCCTTTATCCAAAGGTTCAATTCTTATAGGCCATTAAATTTTAATTTTTCTTAATATGTAACCTTGCATTAGATATTTTTGCCCAAATAATTCAAGTCCATAATTTGATAATCATAAATGATAATAGTCTTGGTTTTTGTGATCCAGTCATTTTCCACAATAACAATATATTGAGTTAATTCAGATATATTCACAGTGACAGGTATGATAATTTCTTTAATAGTGATTGGTAAATTTTTCACCTTGTCGAATGATCATTATTTTCCTCTATTTATGTCCACAAGATTAATAGAAGATGGTTTATGGATAGTGCATTTTAAAGAGTCCAAAAATGGCTTAGAAATAATACTGCTTGTTGATCCAGTGTAAATAATCAAATAGATATGATAGTCATCAATTTTTGTATCACAATACAATACTTCCACAGCTTTTGGGTTGGTTGATTCAATTTGTTCAAGTAGAGAAGATGTTAATGTAGAGGGATTTGAAAATATAGCGGATTCCTGATTCTCTTTAGAATCCCTTAATCTTTTAAATGCCGATCCATGAAATTCACTGCTTCAGCAAAGTCTTGTATAGAAAGATTGAACCATTGATTGTGATTGTTGGATTGATTGCTGTAAGATGATTGTTGTTGCTAAAACCATTCCTATTTGTTGAATTGTTGGTATTTCTTTGAGAATATTGGTTGGCCAAGTGTCCAGGTTGATTGCAAATAAAACATCTCCTCCTATTGTTATTATTGTTGAGCAGGTTCCTATTGTTATTATTGTTATTATTGTTGTAGAACCTCCTATAATTATTGTCATTGTTCCATTGTTACTATTATTGTTGTTACGACATGATCTACAGTCACGTTGCAAGGGTCCAACTTTTCCACAGTTATTGCAGGTGCAAGTTTTCCTTTGATTTCCTCCCCTATTATTGCTATTAATATTATTGATGCCATTGTACCTCCTATTATTTGAAGTGGCCAATTGTTGAAATTCTTGAGAGAGCTGAATAATTGTTATTTTAATATCCTTGAGTTTATTAGCATCCTGATTCAAGTAGTTGTGCCTCAAAGAATAAGCACTCAAAGTAGAATTTCTGGAGTAGGCTGATTCAGCAGCATGAGCATGATTGATAGCTTCATCCATGTTTAAAGAACAAGAAATTTCAACTGGTTCTCTCAATTCATCTCTTAACCCAGTAATGAATTGTTTGGTTTTATTCTCAAGAGGATAGTTGTTATCAGGATCAATGTGCTTGTAAAGAAGAGTTATTGCATTCAGGTATTCATCCATAATTTCTTCTGGTTTTTGTATTCACTGCCTTAATTGATTCATTCATTTTGATTTGTGATGAATAGTATATCAAGTTGCATGAAATTGATGCACAAAAGATTCAGTTAGATGTACTGCATTGTCTCAGTAATTGATTTGGTCATCCATAGAAAACTATCAAATATGTATAATTCCTTTGAGATAAAAGAGAAGTATTTCAAATTTGTGCTGTTTATTGATACAATTTGTCCTTCATCCTTCATCAAATTCATTGAGCCAAGTAAGAGAATCCTGTTCCCTCCTTTGAAGATTGGTATGTCCATCAGTTTTGTTTCCCTTTGATTGTTGTTCCTTGGAGCATTTATCCTAGCAATTGATTCAAAAGTTGTCACAGTATATTGATGAAATTTTGATCATTATTTTGCTCATGATCATAAATAGGTTGATTTTGTTACTCTTCCCTTTGCCTTTGGCCTGGCCTATTCCTATATAGTAGTGGTTATTGTTCATCCTCCCTGTTGTCCAAATGGTTGTCATGGCACTCCTTCTATTCATTACTTTCCTTATTATTATCCTGATCTTGTGAGGGATACCTATTCTAAAGTTGATTCAAGTTATAAGGACAGTTTGTTTGATTCCAAGGGTCCTGGAA
Organism: Acaulospora colombiana; assembly: GCA_910592055.1. Classification (NCBI taxonomy): domain Eukaryota; kingdom Fungi; phylum Glomeromycota; class Glomeromycetes; order Diversisporales; family Acaulosporaceae; genus Acaulospora; species Acaulospora colombiana. Next base: position 12,952 of record CAJVPT010001198.1, read on the forward strand.
AATATTATCCATTGCTAAATTATAAGGTAGTGGAAAAGAATGGATTGCATTATATTGGTTATGATTAAAAGTATCCAAAGAGTGGATTGGAGAAGAAGAAGATGGAGTTTCAAGAGAATATTCAGGATATGTAGTTGCAAAATCTAGTGATGGTTTTGAAATCCAATTATCAAAGTTGTTATTCATTCAATTGTTCTTTCAAGAAAGATTAATCCTGTTAAATATTCTTTTTGGAAAGCAGGGTCCTGTCGTTGTCATCAAAATGTGATCAAATTTATATTTGACCAGTATGTCCAAGTAGAATTGATTTTAAAAGGACAATTCCCAAAGAAAGAATTAAAGAAGTGATTTATAATAATAAAGAAGTATCAAAGAATAGATTCACCAAGAATTCTTTAAACAGTGTCACACAGTGTTTCACAAGAAATATGATTTTTTCAGAACCTACGTTTATTAATAAATCAAGAAAACTAGGACAATTTCTTTAGTCCTAAAATCAAAAGAAGATATCCAATCCTCAAGAAATCAAAATGAAGTTATTCCTAAACTTTCAAAGTCAAGTGAAGTTATCATCCAACTTTCAAAATCAAGTGAAGTTATATCCAAACTTATTCTACTTTTGAGCGAATTATGACTACTTATATACTTGTAAAAATAGACCACTCGGGTCTCCTGGGCCTCCTGGGTTACCTGATCTATGATAAATTATATCACATACTATATTTGATAAAGTGATCTATGCTAATCAAGTATCAATAAGAATATCAAAGAATATCAATTTAATAATTATAAATAAATAGATAAAAATAGAAATAGAATGAAGATCATGTCTAGACCTATGGATCGATAGCATAGTGATTGTGCTCCCAGGTCGCAATCACAAGATTTAGAGTTCAATACGATATGAGGACCAAGTGAAAAATTAAGCCTCAAGGTGGAATAATAATCTCATCCCCCATGATTATGATCAAGTGCTCTATAAGGCAATAAGAAGAACTCGTTCACTCATTATACCTATAGTAAAAATGACAAATTAAAACAAGGTTCTATATAAGGCTAGCATGAGTGACATAGGTCTTTTACACAAAACTGATCTTAGGTACCTAACAGAAAAGTGAAGAAGGATCTCATCCACTTATTGCAGTCATAACAAGACAAGATATATACAAGGTTTCACAAGTATAGCCAAAATAAGTGATATAAAAGGTCACAAGTATAAGAATTGATCATCCCTAAATAGAAGAAGAAGAACCTGATCACCCATAGAATGATCAGACATACTCATAGTAATGCCAAAGACACAAAACAGGCCTCTACAATCAAGGCTAATAACTGAAGAATCATTTTCTTTCACATAGAACTGAGCCTCAATCAAGTAACAAGACAGGTACTATATATATAACAAGTCCTCCAGAAAAAATTTTGAATCACTAACAGAGCCAATAGGAGATTCTGTATAAGAAATTCCCAATACTGGTGGTGCTGGGTATCTTAGGTGAGTTTCTGACACATTAGTTCTCCTGAAACATTGGGAATAGCAACAAGTCATCTGGTGAACCATAGTCTTAAAAAGTGCCTTTTTTGAATATAGAAGTAATCTGATAGATTACTTCATTAAATTTGAATATATAAGACTCCCCAAAATCTTAGCTAAGTTAGAATTAAGAAATAGTCCTATACTAGATGGTTATATAGTTATCCCATCCTGGTTGGGTAAGATGTAAATAGATACCCCTTGCACTATTCGTTGATCTGTAAATTCTTAGACAGTATGGGTAATTACTCATCCCGGTTGTTTCTAGGACCAATCTTGACTCAATAAAGTTTTAGAACTGGCACAGGAATGAGATAGCACTTCAAAAAAAAAAAGAATGAAGATCATGAATAAAAAAATTATCCAATGGTATTAGAGGCTATTTTTATCACAATAATTATTATTACTATTAATTCTGCTTTGTAGATGAAAACCAATTAGTTATTCTAGTTTAGAACTTGTTTTCTTTCCTGTTTCTCTTATCTATATTTATGCTACTTCTATCTTCATATTTGTACTTCTGTGATTTATTTATTTATTTATTTTTTTACACACAACTTTGCATATTTTATTGATTATATACATTATATATACTTTTGTTTACAAAGCAATTTTGCAGACTGTTTCTATATATAGTAAAATAAAAAACCAATTGATATAGTAATACAGAGTAATACTATGCCCATTATGACTTGTTGTCTTCTGGAAGAGGTACTAATATGCCTAAATATTATTATTATATGTAGTTAAAGATCTTCTATGGTTTATAAAGAATCTATCAGAATAAAAGCTTATTAGTTTTTTTATTTTTTTGTTATATCTAAATAATTCAATTAGATGAAATTAATAAGTACTTTCTTTTATATAATCTTTGATAATATTTTATTTCCAATCTTCTACTTCAACCTATAGTATTCTTTTATTTAAGATGATTACTTAATTGCTATAAATTGTTCTAAATATTGTTCCTTTCAATGCTTTTTTGCAATTTAGAATTTTTAGTAATTGAATTTTTCAAATGGAATTTCTTATATTGAAGTAGAGAACTATATGTATTTTTTCTATACTTGTTTCAATTATGTATCAGTCTTTTATCTTTATATCTTCTATATATTCTTGATACTGGATTAGTTTTGATTCTTAATTTTTAAAGAAGTTGATATATTTAAAGTACTTTATTTCAAGGTGCTTTTAATATTATTTAAATTTAGTTTTTTATATACTATCTATTACTATTGAAACTTGTTTTTGTAACTATCCAGAGTTTCTATTATTTGTCAAAATTGAAATTGAGAGTAGGTTATTCTGAACTTTATTATTGTATGTCTATTCTTCTTTTCAATATCCTATAAGCTGTTTTAATTTATTTTTTTATATTATCTCAATTATAATTATGTACTATACTTAATGATGGATCCCTAAAGTATTTAGCATATAAAATTTCCCAGATCACTTATATCCTTTTTTGAGGAACAAAATTCATAACTCTTTATTTCAATAGGGACAAAAATCAGGAAATGCTATAAATAAATGATTTGGATAATAGAGAACAATTGTGGGTAGTTTTTTTATAGTTATTAATTTAAAAATTTTAATGTTTCCTAGTAAGAGACATTTGACTTATGTCCCTGCCTCCCTCTTTAGGGACCCATCTTTAACTATACTAGAATGGATCCTTTGCTTGTTTTCTGTAAAAGTTAAAACATTTATCAATTTTATGCTTCTCTTATTTCATAATCAACTAGTTAGTTTATATATATAAGCTTATTGTTTTTAAGTAATAGAATAGTTTTCAATACTTTTTTATTAATAAGTATTCTCTAATTGTTCTATTTCCCTAGTTCTATTCAAAATTAACATTCCATTTTTAATTACAAAAGATTATCTTTATTTCTTGATTAGCTTCAATACTTGTAGAATAAAGTTATCCTTTTTTTAAAGATGATTTAGTGAATCATAAGTATATATATTGATAGGCTTCTGATATTTGATCTGTATTTACTTAAGTCTAATGATCATTATAGTTTTAGCTAATTCTAAATCATTTGATTTATTGTCCAGCCCTATTATCTGACTTTCTTTTTGTAATATTCAAACACTTTTTAAGAAATAAATCTTGAGATAGTATATTATACTATTAAGTATCAATTAGCATAATTCAGCCTTATTTTTGAACAATTTACTATATACTATACTATTATTAAGGTGCTATATATTTTTAATTACAGTATACTGTATTGCATTCTGAATTCAATTCTTGATATTAGCACTCTATTCAAAATATAAAGAGCTTGTTTATTAATTAACTTTTATTTTTAAGAGCTTGATAATAATGCTGATTTCTTTAAGCACCTGTTCTTTGAGCTTGAAACTATCTTTTGATTGCCTATCCAGATTATCAGAAACCTTGCTTGTTCAGTTCTATTTAATTCTCTATTTCTTTATTGATTTCAGCTTGAACTTCCTTAAAATACTAGTTGGAATTGTTAATAATAACTAAAATTAATTTGTTACTATTAATCTTAATTAAGATCTCTCTAATTATTGTTAACTTTGTAAATATTTTCTAATCTATTTATGAAAATCTTTGTGAAGTACTTTCATATAACTTCTAGTAACACTATTAGTCTTGTATTAATAAGTTTATACTCTCATGGTTTTAGTTTTGCTATAAAATAGATATGATTTTGTTTCTAGCTATATGAAGTAACTTTCTATTTTAAAAAGTAGTTAAATATCTTTCTCAGGTATTTTTTTTCTTCTTGGTCCAACCTTTTTAACATTTTATAGCTAATTTATTATTTTATACTATTTTTCTTTAATATAGCTCCTGAAACTATATTCTTTTTTTTAGTCTTTTGTTAGGTAGTCGAAGTTAGCATCTTGTATTTTAAATGCTTCTTGATAGTATCTTTTTATCTCTTTTTCTACTTTATTCTTTCTGGTTATTATGTAGTCATTTTTTCTATTTTTGACTTTGACTCTATTCAGAACTATTTTGATTTATTATCTATCTATTAAAGAGTTTACTATTCTTTATTAATTATTTTGTAAATTATCACTTCTTTATTCTAAGACCTTTTTGATAGCATCTTTTGTTTGTCTCACCTTTATATTTTGATAAGTTAACTTTAGGCTTTCTATTGTATCATATATCTATTTTTTCAATAATGTTCACAAATATTTGAAATATTATATTGAATACAATAGTTTTTGATCTAGTAATTAGAATTGTATTATAAGGTTTCTACTTTTTTTAAGAGTATTTTTAGTTGAAGAGCTTTTCTATATTTGATATATTCTAGATTATGCTGTGATGTTTTTCTTGTGAAGTGGATATCTTCTTACTTGTAAGCTTATTGCATACTGTCTTATATATTTGTTCTTCAAATACCTTCTATATTATGTTTACATAAGTTTCTTTTCTACTCTTTTTTTACTCTTTTTATAATAATTGATCTAGCATTATTCTAAACTTATGGTTTATACCTTTTTCAAATACCTGCTATTATTTTATTGTTAATATTTTAATATCAATTTTTCTTTTATTCTTTATGACTAATTTATTGATAATGTCTCTTATAAACAGATTGTTATTATGTAATATTATAAGTAGTATTGTATAATTAATGTCTATAATTTTCTTCATATTTTGATTATTAAAATATAGTAGTAGAAATTTTGTAAGACTCTGTGATATTTACATATAATCTATCTGGCTACTGTTAGTAACATTACATTTTGTTAAAGATTTGTTCTTTACTTTCTATATTGCTTGTATATCTATAAAAGCCTATTTATTTAAAAAGTTAAATAGTTGGATTTCTGGATATCAAGATGGTTTAAATGTTGCTCTGAAAGTTGATATTCTATTTTTTATAGAATTGTATACAATTTTTTTTGAATAGAAGCTTAATTATGTTTATTGACTTTGATAAAGTAATATACAAATTAATACAGAGATTACAAAGGTTGTCACGTGGAGCCATATATTATTTATGTCACTAAACTCCCTAAAACCTGACCTTTAATGGATTTACCAGGTGGCTTGTTGCCCAGAGATATTCAGTTGGATTAAATTTATACTACTACAACTATCTAGAAAAAACTAGACACTTCTTGTTAAATCTTTAATTCTTCTGGATCCCTCCCATCTAATATGCCGTAGTGGACTTGCTAGTTCCAGGAAAGAAGAAGTACACCTTTCTTTTAATCCTGAAGATTATGGCCTGTCACCAATACCAAGTTTATTCAGAAAATGAGAGTAAGTTTAGTAATATTTTTGTGTCATGTAAGGGTGAAAAAACCATTTGGATTAAAATGAAAAAACTCTAAAGTGATTTTGAAATGAAAGAATGGTTGTGTCTTTATAAGTAGTGTGAGTTTTTGAGGTTCCATTCCAATAGAAGAGTTACTTCTTCCATAGCCATGACACTTTCAAAGAGTAATAAGAGAGAGAAGACCACAGTCCATATGATGTTTATTTATTCACATTTCTAAGATATGGCTTATAATAGATCTAAGGTTCTTATAGAGTTTAGGAAATGCATTCACATCACATGTCATGTGTATCCTTGTTTACATTTCTGTTAACCATGGAGCAATCAATTCCAATCTTCAGCAATCAATTTGTCCAAAATCTGGTGTAACAGAAAATTCAGGGTCAAGCTAAAATAGGCAAAATTTCCCAGAAAAACAAAGAAAAAACTGCTACATGCTAAGAGAGAAGCTGTTTTTGCCTATAATAGTGATGTTAATTTTTCAGGCTGGCATGAAGTTGTTGACCCACACTTCTTCCTGGACTTTAGGACCTCCATAAGGAAGGAAGAAAAGTATTTTTTTATCTGATTTCTTCTTTCTAGAAAAACTTTCTTGCTATTAACTTCTTAGGTAGAGGGTTTTTGAATAGGAAAAGTAAACAAGGGTAAAATATGACTACTGCTAAGTGAAGCAGATATTTTTAAAAAAAGTTTTGAAGTTTTATTACTCTCAAAACATAAAGTTTTGAAGGAATGCTTCTTTGGAAATGATGTTCAAGAATCTACAGGAAAGAGTTGTTGCAGAGTTGTATACAATATTAAAGTCTTCTATAATTATTATATAAAAATTCTGTTTATACTTTTCTTTAATAAAGTTTTATGCATTCTCTTATATCTTTTTATTTTATTACTTGTCTAAGTGAATATAAATCTGGATGATGCAAATCTTATTTATTTTCATAAGTATATTAATTGCTATCATATATCTTTCTACCTTTTCTACTGATGCTATTTTTTTTCAGATCTTTTTTTACTAATATATGAACTCTTGTACCATAGAAAGTATTTTTTTTTTGAGTATCCATAGCCAGGCTAGATTGTTAGTTTATTAATTAATTGAAAATATAAGAACATTTTTATTCGAGCAACATGATATATACTACAGCTAAACTGTTATTCTAATTTAACTAACCCATTGTAAACATAAAAGCCTCTAAGTTTGGCCTTAAGAACAATATTTCACTCTGCAGTATCTTTGGATAAAAACTCTTCTAGTCTACTGCATTATTGCCAATAGGTTGTCACTGCCATATATCTAACCAAGCTACTGGAATACTGGAAACTATAAAAGGATATGTTGAAAAAAAAAGAGAAAAAGAATATCTAAAAATGTCTAAATAGATAACAAGAAAGTAAAAAGATAAAAATTGATAAAAAAATATTTCCAGCTTCCTCCAAAGACCTGTTTTTTAAGACCTCTTCTTAATAAGAAATATTTAATTGAGATATCCTGTCTTTTCCTGACTATTTGAGAAACTTATCCATTCTTGATCTTGATTTTCTTCTTGTGTACTATCTGAGGAGACTTATCGCCTAGTAGAAATCTTTATTTTCAGATACACTTGATCTCAACCTTTTTTGGATAATGATTTTTATTCACTTGCAGTAGAAAGATAATGTTGGGTTCCTAAAGTATTTAATATATAAAATTTTACAGATTATTTATGTTCCTTTTTGAGGGACAAAATTCATAGCTCTTTACTTTAATAGGAACAAAAGTCAAAAAATGCTATAAATCAATAATTTGGATAATAAAAAACAATTGTGTGTAGTTATTAATTTAAAAATTTTAATGTTTCCTAGCAAGGACATTTGATTTTTGTTCCTGCCTTCCCCTTTAGAGACCCATCTTTATAGAGAGATGACTTATAATAGAATCCAGGTTTTTATAAAACCTAGCAAGGACTAATAATAGTTCTCTAAAGTATTTATCATATAAAATTTCACAGATCATTTATATCCCTTTTTGAGAAACAAAATTCATATCTCTTTACTTTAATAGGAACAAAAGTTAAGAAATGCTATAAATTAATGATTTAAATAATAGAAAACAATTGTATATGGTTTTTTATAGTTTTTAATTTAAAAATATTAAAGTTTCATGATATGTAATATTTTACTTTTGTTCCTGCCTTCCCTTTTAGGAACCTATCTTTAGTAAGAACTGGGACATATTGTTTCAATATAATATCTTATAACAGCCATATCTAATTAAAGGAAATTTATAGGTATATATTTTCCATTACCCAAAAGGTCAGATTTCTCAATAATTCTTTTGTCTTATAATGGTATGAGAGTTTCAACAGAGATTGGAATCCTCATTGATTGCAATATCCTTTAACAACTTCTGGAAAATATATTCTCAACTATAACCAAAGGGTTGAAGCTCAGTATGGACTAGAGACTATTTGGTCTTATTGCCTGACCAGATAAAAAAGAGACCTTGATCTTGAACTTTGCTAATCACAATAATAGGAGAGAAAGAACTCAGCTTGAACAAATAACAGTTTTTTCACCACTTGGAGACTTGTTGTTTATATTTTATTGATCTCATAAAACTTGATTTATAGGTTATTCCAATTAAAGAAGTAAAGCAGACATAGGGTACTAATCAATTCTTTCAATCACCAATAACGTCATCAGAATACATGAGATGATCAGTAGGAGCTTGTTTATATTCAGTTACTAATGTGTTTTGTGTCAACCAATCAAAAGCCTAGTAACTTTGTGCTATTAGAAATTCAGGATCAAACTGAGATAAGCAAAATCACTCAGGAAAACTATTAAAACATTAAATACTTTAAGAGGAAACAAAAAAGCATGAAAAGGTGAATAATAAGCCTTCTCCTATTGACAAAACCTCTATTTTCTGTTACTTTAAGCTCTGTAAAGTAATATTCTACTTGTCAGTCCTTTTACTTCCTAGAATCTTCTTGCCTTTGGTAGAGAAAGTACATACTTAAGTTTTTTTAGGTCACTAGAGGTCCAAGTTTTTATTCAAAGAAGTTTATAAACAAGTAAGAAAGGGTAAAAGAGATATGTAAAAATAAGCTTCAAGTTGTTTTAAAGAAAGTATAATGACTTTATTAGCAAGAAAGTATAAAACTTCTTGCAAATATCTTTTTTGTATATAGTCAGAGAATCAGTGAAAAGAGTTTTTATACTATAGGAAGTATTGTTGTTTTTGATACTATAAAAGTATTTGTATATTATTTGATTTTAAAAGATCCATTCTACCTTTGCTTTGATTAAATTTGTTTTATGTAAACTAGCATTTCTTCTATAAGACTAAATTGGTTTGTATTATTAGTAATATCCTAATATAATATATTCTTATTCTATTTACTTTTTTTTTAAATACAGTATCTGCATTTTTTCACTTTTCTTTTAATTGTATTTTTTCATTTTTCATTTTATTAATTTAGGTTTTTCTGTTTGGAAGAAGGCATTAAGCTCTAAATTATATTATTGCTTCCTAGTACTATTTTGCTCTTCCTACCATACTTTACCTTTGTTCTTTGTTTGAATATTGAAAATAGTGGACAAGTATTTCCTATTTTTTTGTAATTGAACTAATGCTTTTTTTAAGAGTGATTGGCCCTTTATTTGAGTAGACTTTTTTCAAGTTTGCTTATTCTTTTATTCAGTTTTTCAATTAATTTGTATAATTGAGATACTTCAAATTCCTGACCTGAACTTTTTTTAAAACTTTTTGTTTTATATTTTCTTGTTTATTTCTCTTATTGCCTAGTATTTATAATACTGTTTTTTTTTTCCTTTTAGTATTGTATTTTTATATATATATATTTTTTTTTTTTAATGCTGGCGTAGTCATGCCATATAGCTTTTAATTTAATCATTAATATTCTCTTATGTACACAAATTGAATTGCGAGAAAATACATTTATGAAGGTGAAAAACTATTGGCTCAGTATTACTTATAGTT
>CAJVPT010001199.1:0-22748 GCA_910592055.1 Acaulospora colombiana
TTTGTATTTTAATTGATTAATAAGCTGACAATCTAGCCTGGCTATAGGTACTCAAAAAAAAAATCCAATTGATAAGATTTTCAAAAATATTTGACTATAATTTTTTTAAAACATAAATATAATATATAATAAAAAATTTGATAAATATATGAATTTTAATAAAATTGAAATTTTGACAAATATTAAAATAAAAAATAATAATTTTTGAGAAAATTTTTAATAATGAAATATAGTAAAAATAGTATAAATTATATAATAAAAATTGATTTATAATTTATTTATATTATTAATTTACTAAATTATTAGTTTTTTTAATAAAATGTTATATAAGTGTTATTATGTGAAATAAATATTTTTCAACTAGTATCAAAACTAGGTTTTGTTAATGTTATTTTATATGAATATTTGTTTAAGAAATTACTTATTCAAAAATCAGGTAAAGTTTATAGCTAAAAGGATAATTTGAAACTTGTATATATTGGTAATCTAATTTTAAAAATAATATTAGCTTTAAATATAAACTCCTTATTTAAAAAAACATTATTTTTTCAAAAGTAAATTAAGTTTTTGAGAAATCTTTTATTCTAAAATTTGTTTTTAATAGGTACTCTTATTATAAATAAAAATAATAGATATTATTGATATTTAATAATAATTATTCTTAAAGAGTAATGTATTAAAAGTTTTAATAAAAATTTTCAATTTATATTTTTTTCATAAATTTTAAATAAGTAATAAAAAATTCACCAATAGAAAAAATTTACTATTTACTTTGTTTATTTTTATAAAAGTCTAATGGATTTTTATTTATTTGTAAAAGTGAATAAAATCTATTTGATTTTTAAAAATAAATGACTTTAATATTAAAAATGATTGAAGTATCTTGTGACCTTTATTATAATTGGATAGAATTTTTTCTTTATCTAATAATATAAAAGATAATGGTTTATATTTATTCATATGATTTTAATGACTTATGTTAAAGTCTCAAATTCTTATAGAACTAAAGAAATATATTCAGATATATAAAGTGATCAATAGAAGTTTATTTATATATTTTTTTACTGATATATATCTATTAATTAATTATTATATAAAAATTTTTATATTACTCAAAATTCAGGATTAAACTGAAATAGGTAAAATTCTTTAAAAAAACTATAAAAAAGTATTATTAAAGCTCAACAAGTAACAAGAAATTGGATATAATGTATTTATAATAGTTTTTTTATTATAATAAAAACTTTGTAATATTTTTTTATATATAGAAAATAGTAAAATATTGATTTTTCTTTCTTTTGAAACTTTTTTGCCATTAATAAGAAAAATATTTTATGATTTTTAAATTACTGAAATCAAGTTTTTGTCTAAAGAGGAATGTTAATATAAAAAAAGAAAAGTAATATAACTTTTGAAATTTTCTTTAAATAAATAAAATGAAAGTATTATTAAGACTTTATTAATCAAAAAGTATAAAAACTTTTTGTGAATATCTTTTTGATGTGTAATCAAAGGATTAATAGAAAAAATTTTGTGACTTGATGATATTATATATTTTAAAAATATTATAGAAAATAATAAGTTGTTATAAAAAACATATTTGTAAAAAAATAATATTCAAATTAAATAATTTTATAGAATTTAAATAAATTTAATATAGAAATGGATTATAGTTCTTAATATAAATTAATATAATAAAAATCTAACCTCCTCTAAACCAGATAGGAAATAAATCCCAGGACCCTGCTTTTAGGACTGCAACAATTATTTAAACAAATTTAATCCCAATTGTTTTAGCAAACTCTAGAACCTGACTCTTCTGGCTCAAGATATTCCAATCTGATGCTATGCTTAATTGAAAATCAGTTAATCAAGATTGATCCAATGTCACAGGTGATGAGAAAGATGGTAATGTGCCCCCTTTTGAGGTTTGAGCAAATAATATAATCTGAGTGTATTGGAGAGATCATAAAATCTATTGGATACATATATATAATCAGATTAGTCTAGTAAATTTAAGAAATTAATTTGAAGCTCAATACTAATTAATTGAAACCCGCTGTTCATGACTTGTGTTAACCATTCGACCCCTAGCTGAATCTACCCACTTTTTGAGTGTAAGCTGATTTAGCTAGGTAAGTTGCAATAGGTTATCAAATCTGCATATATATAAAAATATATAGGATGTACGAGATGATTGATGTAGATGACAATAACTATATGTTAATAAAAAGTCCCGCATCTAATACCAGTCACGGTTTTTAAAAAAAAAAAATTTTACATAAGCTTATGATGAAAAAAAAAAAATAACACTAAATTCTTATCACGACATGGCTTAGTCACCGGACCTTAATTCCTTAGAAAACCCTTGAAAAATTCATAAAGGTAGAAATTCGATAATACAAATTATTTTTGACAACAATATATTACAACTTAAGATAGTATTACAAGAAAAGTAAAATTACAATAGATATTATGTTTAATTTAGTTGAAAGTATGCCAAATAGGTTAAAAAGCAAACAACTTATTAAATAAATAGATACAGTATATACAGTATACAGTACGTTTTTTAGATGTTTTATAAAATAGAGTGATAAAACTTGCAAATCACGAATATTTTTTGGCCTACTGTACATCATGTCACCCGCAGCCAGGCTAGATTGGGTAGTTTATTAGTCAATTGAATACACAAGTGCATATTTTACATATTCATTCGAGCAGCATGTGGTATTTACAATCTTTTGTAAAATATAGTTTTACATGAAAAAAAATTTTTTTTTTTTTTTCTAAAGGTTATAAATGATTTTTCTCTTTTTGGTCGTTTTTATATTTTGTTTACACAAATATTAATTGACAAGTATATGTCATAGCCTGCTTGTTTCAAAAAAAAAAAAAAAAAATTTTTTTGATCAACAATATTTCTTTGTATCCTTGTATTTACTTGATCGTCGAAAAGGAATTTTTTTTTTCGATTTAGAAAGAATAGAAGATCGAAATTAAGGATGTAACAGTGTTTTAATGGGCTGTGTGAGACAACATTTTGTCTATAAATATACAATACGAAACAGTTATTCCAATTAAAGGAAAACCATGGTATTATCACTAAGAAGACAATCAAGATCCTTCTGTCGACACTTCGATGTGTCGTAAGTATACTAAACGACCGAATTTCCTTGTCATATGCAAGGTCAGCAAACATTTTATTATGCTACGTACGCACATTAATTCCGAACGGCCAGCCGTGATTTGCTACAAAAGCTTGACCGAAATATCATTGGTGCGTTCTCCTGTGCCGCCATCGGCCCTTGTAGTTCAAATAGAGCATGAATACATGCTGTATATTTTAAGTAGAAAATAACACTTGATATTGTAAGAGATGAGAATTCTAACAGGCGAGAAGCGAGTGCTTCGTTTAACATTTGACAAAAAGAATTTTCTTTTGACCCGAGCTACTTACTTATTGGACTAGCATTTAAATATTTTTATTTTTATTGATATCACTACTGTGCCGTTTATCCATATCCATATCATATAATTGATGACAAAAAATTTTCTTCGAAATGTCCGGTCGTGTGGTAGAGCACAATTTCGTAAGCACGGTACACATAAGCTTAATAATGGTGCATCTCGAAATTTATCAGGTCTTTGACATTTGGGGTCCTTGAAGACATGCTCTAATTTCGTCATTCTTGGAAATAATTACCCGAGTGTATCTTACACAACTACAGCAGATCGACAAATTTGGTCAAGCCCGATGAAAGGTAACATTCGGTTTATCGATCCGTCGAGCTCTAATAAAAGTCATGATACGATGAATAGTGGCAGTTACCAAAGCGGTTTCTCTTCCCGAATGCACGAACCCGAGAATTTTTCTGAAACTCCTTCATTCCATACATCACACAGAAGATCAAACAATTATTATTATTTCTTGTCTATGTACTGTATATGCTTGGATGGCAGGTGGATTTCATAACGAGAGGACAAAATCGTGACGTACTGTATGCAAAAAAAAATACCCACTTTCACTAACCGGATTGGGAGGGAATAAAAATAAAAATAACAATCATGATCATTGGCGGCTACTCTTATTATTCTGTTGAATTTGTAGAATTCAAAAACTACTGTATAAAAATAGCTATCCAAAATATTTAGTACGCACACATATGGAATAGAGCATTGGTTTTAAGATGACATGTGCGCATCAAGATACGCATTACCCCAAGCGTCAGCCCATGAAACCTAGGGAACGGATGATGATAGCTTTTTTCGTACGTTTTATTTGTTATTTTTGCTGTATGCAGTGTGTTTGTCGAAGGAACGTATACAAGAGGATATTGTCTAATAATCATTATTTGACAAGTGTGTGGAAATTATACTCGGATGTGCATGCACACAACATCATTGTTATTATTGTCCATTACACAAAATATATTTTCATTTGTCTTAATTTCTAAATTAGGAAGTGCACCTTCCCTTAGGATAATTCCTTTTGTTATTTATAAAAGAGCTTGTTTGGACCTTTCAGAAGTAACGTAGTGTAAAAGTAGCATGGGAACGACACCCCTATACCAATGAGATCACATTCCAGCCTTTGAAGCACGCTTCGTTGTTGTATGCGCACACTTGATCCATAACTCCTCGACCTCAATCCGCACACGAGACCGGGAATAAAAATTTTATCTATTTGGGAATCCCGGATGCATAAAAAATTTCACAAGCATTCAATTATTTTCATTATTCAAAATTATATAAATTTAATTTTTTAAAGCTCATGGTTTCTGCGAAATTGCATGCTTCCCCATTCTCCACCCTATCTTCGTCCCTCACGCTCTTCGTTTATTGTCGCCGTCACAATTAGTAAAATCTTTCCCATTTCTATGCGGCCTTGCCCTCCTCAAAGATCATTTTCATGCAAACGATTTCAAAAACTCGATCTTTTCGCTTTATCCAAATTTCAGACTTTAATTTATCCATTTTAGATTATCGTATATGAGAACTATAATAATAATCTATGAAAAATTTATTATCTCCAAGAAAGGTTTTGAATTTCATAAAACTACATCATCATCAACCTTTTCACAACACCTTTCATACCCACCATCATTCTCGTATCTTTAACTCTAATCGTCATTTCAATCACTTTCTTCTACTCCTGTTAGTCCAATTAACATTCGCCTTTCTAGCAGGATCCACTTCCGTAACTCCGAGATGGGGACACACCGCCACACTGGTGAACAACACTATCTACTTTATCGGTGGTAAATCGAACATCGATCTGTATGTCACAGACTTCCTCGCGCTTAGCGTATCCACTAGTTTTTCCATTTCCTCCCCTCCATGGATACCGCTCAATAACACCCAAGTTCCATTTCTGGTCGGTCACACGGCCACACCTGGTGACGTGAATAATTCGAAAATTCTTATATTTGGTGGAAGCTTGACTGATCCGGGTCTTAATTTTTCCTCCATAATCGATTTCATACCAAAGTTTTATGTTTACGATCCTCCTAATGATAGCTGGCTTGTTCCTAATTTATCAATATTTTCTAATGGACCGTCGAGAAGGTATCAACATTCGGCCGTCACCTTGGGTGTGCAAACCGATTCCAAGTGGGTGGTAGGCAACGTCACCGACGATGATAGTGAAAATGGACAAATGATAATATATGGCGGATACGTGGACGACACCACAGGATCTCCAACCGCTAATATATTGGAAGACTTTTGGGGAATGAACAGTGTTAATATGGATACCTGGGTGGGCTATCCGGTATTAGAAAGTTCTCCCGGACGTTTGTGCCAACATACTGCCAGTGTAATCAATAAAACCAAGATGGTGGTGTTGGGTGGTGTCAGAGAGGACGGTTTGATGAGTATGGCCACTGTGTATGTGTATGATTTTGTTAAGTTGACCTGGTCGAACTACACGGTCACCGGTCAAGTGCCAGCACCCAGGCGAGATCATTCTGCTGTTGGTAAGTTGTTCTTCTAGACACGTGATCGGTTTGATCAACACGATCTCGTCTAATAATTCTCTTCTTCTTCCCTCAGTCTCGGGACCGCGTATAATAATTTATGGCGGCGCGGATCTTAACGGTACAACCATTTACAATGATGCAGCCGAACTTGATACCACCACCTGGAAGTGGTCGGCACAACCAACCATTAATACGCCGCCCGGTAGATTTCAACACACGGCCACTTTGATAGGAGCGAACATGATTGTTGGGTTTGGTAAATGTTTAAATATACTTATATACATATACGTTCTTTTTTTCTTGCGAAAATTTCCTTAGTGAGTTTTCGCATTGGTGGTATTACCTAGGAAAAATATTCACCGCACTCATTCATCTTTTCCTTCCCCCACCCCTTCGACACAGGAAAAACTAATGTCGACTTTAGTACGGCTGACAATAACATATACATCCTCAACGTCATAAATTGGACTTGGGTAGATACCTACGTTCCAACCGTTCTCGTCAACTACACTCATCCAGAATTACCACCACACACTGTTTCCCCGGGATCATTGTCCCGTGGGGAATTAATTGGCATCGTCGTTAGTGGTTCGATTCTCATTTTAGTTCTTCTCATGATATCAGCTTGCTGTCTTTGTAGGCGGTATAAAATTTTTAATGGGTTCCTTCGTACGTTTTACCGGAAGAACGGCTCCTTACCACCGTCGCAGTCATCGCCGAATAGAGATGGCGATCTGGAGAACGGGAGTGACGATGGAAGTATTGAAGACGGACGAGGTGTTCGTGGTAGAAATGATGGAGTGGTGGCAAGGCGCGGTAATTCTTTGGGCAAGTCGGTTAGGCGAGATAAAACGTCGCACCTCGGTGGCGACGAGAATGATGACGAGGAAATAAACATTGTATATCGGGAAGATATAACGTCCGCCTCCAGCGATTCTCCTTCATCGTCCTCTCCTGCGAAATTTCTGCGACCATCAGATAATAATGACAACCTAGTAACGATAACGAGTAGCGATGATAATTTGCTGACAAACAATGTCCTACTGAACACAACAAAGCCCATTGCATCGCATAGACGATCGAGTTCCGACAGTGAAACCTTGACACCGGCGAGTGGTGTGGGAACTGTGAGGAGGAGGAGCGTGAAATTCAACGAGACGCCCATAACCATCGATCCCATAAAATACGACAGTGTGGAGAGTTTGGTGATATCTGCTGCTGACAGCGGTGATAACGATAATAGTATTGCTGTCGAGGACGAGGATCGAGGTGGTCCAAGCAATTCGCGAAAATTCGGTCTAATGAACTTTGGTGGCAAGGGTAGTGATGGTGAGGGAAAGAGACTTAATTTTCCCGGTTTGAAGAGGAGCAGTTTGAGTCTTATATTTAGGAGAAACAGTGGTGATTCGGGTAAAGGCGAAGGCAAGGTTGTGAGAAGGAATAGTGCAAGTGGTTCGGTGAGAAGTAATCCGGAGGAGGGAGGCAGTAGGAGTAGAGATAGTAATAGACATTTGACAGTGGATGAGAATCCAGATTCTAGGTCTAGTTTTGATAGTGTGGACATCAGAAATATCGGTGTAGGATTGGACATACAACGAGCCAGTGTTGGCGGTGATTCGATAATCGTGACGAGAAATAGACTGAGAGCCGTTAACCCGGACGAAAGAGAGGACAGTAATTCTGAGACTACCGAAGAAGAGCACGAGGAGTGATAAAGGAGGAAGACGAGAAAACTTCCGATCATTTTAAAACTGTATATTTAAACCTCCCCATTCATAGACATATTAGAACTTAAAAAAAAATTTTTTTTTTCTTTTTCTTCCGGATTACCTTTAATGGGTCTATCAAGTTTACGGGGTAAGCTGGAAGAAAATAGCTTGTATATTAATCCAACCAATTTTTATCGTCGATGCATATTCCTGTAATTAGTTTTTAATTTTTTTCTTTTCTTTATTCATTGTCAAAAGACTTTACATTTCTATCAATCAAAATAGAAACACCTAAAAACCCTTTAATTTATTTACCCATCATTACTCGAATCTAATTTGAAACAAATTGCTCCTTTGTTCAAAAGATGATGGTTGACGAATCGCGCACCGAGTTACAACGCGTAACGCGAAGCGGTGCACATGTTATTCTCTGGTCGCGAAATAAAAATAAAAATAAAAATAAAAGTACAAATAAAATAAAATAAATACATAAAAAACCTTTTTTGATCAACCGACATGATTATTACGAGTTTTGGACCATTAAACAATTTAACTTGGTCACTAGATGCTGCCTTCCCAAAAGCAACTAGAGTCACACAAACACTTGATCGTGCTCTTTGTAATCTTTATTGGGTGAACACGCGTAGACTGGTATTATCTTTGAGCTTTGAACTTTGGCCGGGGGGTTTTTTTTTTTTTACTTTAACAAATGAAAATATAAATAATAATACGTATAATGGTCAACAACATCTTAGGCTGTCAAAATGAAATTACAAACTCTTTTTATTAATATTAAATTATTATAAAAAAAGACAAGTACTTTTAGATTAGTTGAAAATCGTTAAATGGTTTAAGGGAAAATGATTAGGACAAAAATGAATTCGTATCAAGTTATCGAGATTATTCAAATATTTGGGAACGTTAAAAGCAATGAAAAGAAAAAAAAATATGTCTAATCACCCGAACAGAAGGTAATTATCGGTAAAATTAAAATTTTTTTTTTAAAATTATATGCATAGGAGCTCTGTCACGAAAGGGTTCGAGTCATTTCATCAAAAATCGTTTCCAACGTGATCACCCGTTCAAAAAACGTTATGCAATATAACCCTATCAGAGAGAGATCTAAAAAATTATCGCCTCTTAATCGTGGGCTGTGAATTCTAAAGAAAAAAGAAAAAGAAAAGAAATTGCCCTGTTATGTATGATACACCTATCGAAAAATAAAAAAAAGAGAAAATATCAATCATCCAAGGTATTAATATCCCACCCAAACATCTTTGACGAATTCATTATCTAGTGTTTGAAGGAACTTTTAAGTGATTTTTTGGTCGATGGCGATGCTGATGTCGATAGATTCTCAGCTGGTGTAGGCGATTTTGACGTTGATGTCGATAGATTCTTGGCTGATGTTGATGAAATTGCTGATGATGCCGTTTTATCTGATGATGCCATTGCTGATGATGCCGTTTTATCTGATGATGGTGATGATGATGATGGTGACGTTGTGGTGGTGATTGTTCCTATTGACCCTATAATAGTAGCCGGAACTTTAGACTCTGTAAAGTGGATTTGGGCAGTATAACCAACAACGACGGCGGAGGTCGAAGCATCGATATCAATATTTATGGTTTTTCCTATTAGTCCCGGAAGACTTCCCATATTCATGGTGAAGGTGAATGGAATGCCGCTAACATTCTTATTGGAAAGGGCGGGAATTTCTGTTGGAGGAACTTTAGGTACATTAACTTCGCCAATTTTTTGCCCTTCAAAAGATGCCGTCGCAACAATTCCGGTGATACTATAAGGCACATTAAGTGGATTCACAACAACAAAACTGGCCAAACCCTGCTTGGTCTTGAGCACCGATGGATCGACGGTAACAGTAATACTTTCGATGACTTGAGCGGGAAGACCATTAAGAGTAGTTTCCAGAGAGAGCAGAGAAAATATGGGAGTCAAGGACGAAATGTTGGTGGTTTGTGCATTCCCTTGGATGACGAGGGGGGATGGTTTGTTTGTCATCAGATTACCAATGAGGTCGGCACCGGCTTTAACTGCCGGGTCACCAATTGGAGAGAATATGAAAGTAGCTGGATAATCGTTTTTCCCACGAGCAAGAACGATGTTCGGGATTGTGGTTGTGCCAACCTTTTGACTTCCGAACAGTACGTCGAAAGTTAAGTCACCAGCAGATACCTGTACATCCGAGGGATTGGTAAGTGATACTTTCATGCCCAACGTTATTCCTTTCTCGCTACCACCCGTCACTAACAGATTACTGATGGTAACCGGACTGCTTTTTAGTCCTTGCAATCCTACAATGAATAAATTTCAAGTGTCAATATAAATGTTCACTGGATGATGTTAATGATCGGTCGGTCGCCGTTTTAGAAATTACCTTTCATGCTCGTTTTCACATCAAATGGAATAGTTGGAAGCTCAATTTTTCCCATAGAAGCCGTCACATTACCCGCAACACTAAATGATTTTTCGGTAGCAATCATTAATCCGCCAAGGAACAAACTAAATGCCTTTTGGTCGATAACTTTCAAAGGAACATGTTGGTAGGTGGTCGTCACAATATTTCCCTTTTGAGTAGCAGGCGATGATGGTATTTCCAAGGAAGCAACTTCAGCACCATTCTCGTCTTTGATGGTTATATTTTGTGAGACGCTAGTGATTGGGGTCGGTAGTTTAACGGGCAATTGAATTTCGGCCACCAATCCATCTGATGATGAGTCAGGGTCGAAGGCCGTGCTCTGGGTAAATGTGAGATTCATACTTTTGATGGTGACACTCTTCACAGGATTAGGTGGTGGACCGCTACCATTAGAAATCGGAACATCCAGTGAAAGCAGCTTGAATGGAGTGGATAACCACGGCACGTCACCTTTGGCGCCTGGGGGATGAATCGTATCGCCTTTGACTGTTAAATTACCTTTACCGGAAAATAATTTCGCAATGACTTCTGATAATATCTTTGGATCTTTGATCGTGATTTCGCCGGTGAATGGAATTTCGGTGGTTGACTTTGGTTCAAGAGTGACATCGGTGGCATTAATAGGACCAATTAATTGGTTTTCGGTAAACAAGTCAAAACCGATTGCGCCCAAAGCTATGCCAACATTCGAAGGATTCACCAACGATGCTTTGACGGCAAGTTCAAAGTTGCCATCGGGTGCCGTTCCGGGAATTTCGAATTCGATAATGGTCAATTGTCGTAAGCCGTTAAAACCTGAGCAAATGCAAATTTCCGTTATTATCATATGAACGTATAAATATACAAAATAGATTACATTACAGTATATATCAATTAGATGTGTTAAACGTGAATGATGTGATAATCACCTTGAAGAGGAACATCCTTGTTCATTTGGATTCCTGACAAAGGAATACCAAATGCCTCGACTTGTACGTCATTTGCAGCAAGGGTCCAGTTTGCCGAAGGACCGCCCAACAAGGTCAACGCAAAAAAAGCAAAGTTATTGACATCGGTGATTTGGAACGGGGCTGAACTGTTGATCCTTGCTCCACTACCATCAGATGTGACAGGTGGCAATTTGACGACGCCAAGATCTTTACCTAATGAGGAAACATTCAAGCCACTTGGGAATGTGATTTTAGCTTGGACGTCTCCGATACCCTTAATATCACCGTCGATGTGAAGATTGAAACTAGTTGCTTGTTCATCAGAGATGGCCGCCGAATTCACAACGATTGTACTTGCATTGACAAGACCTTGACTTATTGGCGCAGCCATTTGGGTAATTATAATGTCGGAGTTGTTTACTGTAGTCGGAACTCCTTTTTCCACAATCGTCAAAGGTGATGCCGGGAACTTATCCACTAAAACGTTAGAATTCATGTTAATGTCGACATTCAGTTCTGCCAAGATAGTCTTAAGCAAGTCAAAGGGACTTCGATCATGTGCATCTGAAGTGGGTTGTCTTTTTGAGGGTGAAGGTGACTTTCCTCCACCAATCAACTTGAGGAGAGGTTCCAAGGGTTTGATGTCTATGTTCTTATCTTCCGCTGACTTCTCGATAATTTTAACGAGATCAGGTGGGAAAAGATTAACTTTAATCGGTATTGGCGGAGACGTGAAGGTTGTAGTGCCTGGGATGGTGACCGGTATCTTAAGATCGGTGATGGATCCGACGGGAATACCGTGGAACGTGATATTCACCTGATTTATTTGGGTGATCGTAATATCGGCCTTGAAAGGATTCAGGAGAGTGAATCCACCGAATGCAACTCCTGTTTTCAAAGTATCATTTTGGAAGGCAACAAAGCTCGACAATAATAATCTCCTGCCCAGTGGTGGCAAAAAGGTATCAATTTTAATTTGGCTGAATGCCTCTTTCAAGCTATCGATGTTTGTGCTATTCTGGCTACCCACTATACTAAGGGGTTGAGTCACGTTGGCAATGAATTGTGACAGCAATAATCCGCTGATCGCCGGCGATGGTGGGGAAAGAAATGTTGTCGCGGACAGATTATTGTTACCAGGAACGATGGTCAGATCATTGATGACCACGCTTCCCATGTTCAGACCGACAGAGATGACGTTGAAAGTGATGTCACCGGCAGAAATTGTAACTGGGCTTGGATTAAATAGGGAAGTATTGATTGGAACCGTGAGAACACTCGAAGTACCGCTTGTTACATCCAACCCATTTATGGTGACCGGCTTGGCTTTCAATCCTTCAAATCCCGCCAAACTGGTTTCCACATCTATAGAAATGTTATTTAGTGGGATCGTTGCGACCGGTGTTTTAGCCAGGACGTTTGAAGATCCGACGAGTCCAAATTTCTTGGAATCTCCAATGGTCAGATCTTTGACAAATGAGTCGAAGGAGCTATGTGCGTCATCGAACACTTTTAGGTCTACGTCAGAATACGTGGTGATAACATTTCTACCAATGGTCTGCGCCTTAGATTGAGGGATCGAGAGTCTCGCCATATTCGTATTACCATTGACAATAACGATTTCTTCCGACATCTCCGTAATACTCAAGGTGAACCCGAAAGGGATATTAATTTGTGCTGTCAAGTTTTTAGAAGAGGTAATTGGGTCGTAGGCCGTATCCGGGGTAAATTTCATGGAAATTTCATTAATAGTGACAGAAGGTACAAGTTTTCCGAGATCTTTTGGTGGAAGAACTGAGTCAATCGACAGTTGTGTGAACGCCGGTATCAGCCAACTAATTGGGGGTTGAAGTCCGGTTCCCTTTGCTACAAGCGGAACAGGCTTTTTGTTAAGTACATCGGCGAATATGTTGGCGATAACATTTACCCCATCGCCGGATTGAGGAATAAGGCGACCGACTAACTTCATTTCAGAAGAGCCCGAGGGAACCATTGTAAATCCGGAAGATGTTTCTTCACCTATCTTTGTGCTTCCCGAGAGGATATCAAACGAGACGGATTCAAGTGAGATACCAACGGAGCCGGGATTCACTAGAGTTGCATTAATCACGGAAACGATGCCACCATTAGGAGCATCACGGGGTAAATCATAGCTGCTGATCGTGACAGCATTCTTGAATCCACCTGCACCTTTCAACGAAACCTCCTTTGTCATGCCGACACCATCAATCGATAATTTCAAAGCATTCACGGTCGCATTTTCCGCCTTGATGGTCCACGTGGCCGAATCAGACGACAAGATTTGTCCAGCGAAAGCAGCCAAACCCTCCTTGTTCTTGACCTTGAAATTGGACTTTAAGTTGTTCAGCGAAGCCTGACCCCCATTGATCGTGATAGATGGCAGATCAATGGTGCCAAGAGTAACATTGTTGAATATCAAATCTGCACCGTTCGGGAAAGAGACAACGGCAGGCAGCGGACCGGCGTTTTTGATGGCCCCGTTAATTACAGTGACGAAAGAATCCTCGGTCAGGTCTTGAAGAGAGAGACTGTCAATAACAAGAGTTGAACCGTCAATCAGGGCTTGAGCGATCGGCCTAGAAAGA
Source organism: Acaulospora colombiana (assembly GCA_910592055.1). Taxonomy (NCBI): domain Eukaryota; kingdom Fungi; phylum Glomeromycota; class Glomeromycetes; order Diversisporales; family Acaulosporaceae; genus Acaulospora; species Acaulospora colombiana. Next base: position 13,663 of record CAJVPT010001199.1, read on the forward strand.
AGTGGGAGTAACTTGACGATGGAAGAATCGGTATGACTCTGGGTGTCCAACTGTACGTAAGGAAATGGCATCTCATATTTACCAATCTTTACATCTGAAAAGAGTGACATGTCAACTTTAATGGTCGCAAGAGCGGTTTCCACGTACGATACGATATCAAAATTTTTAATCTTATCCGGGTCGATGGTGGTGATTGACTGTACCCCGGGAACCGGAATCTTTCCGATGGTAATTAGAGCATCAATGACACTAGTATCCAAACCAACCAATTGAGCTTGTCTACGCAAAAGACCAAAGAGAACAGTTCTGTCGAGATTCATGTTTACCGGTAGACCTGGAAGTGTGGTGGATGCGTTTCCGGGGAGCGCCAATGGGCCCACATTCGGCATTTGAGCGAGTAAATCCCCATCGACAGTGATATTCGCGCCAACAGTGAGAACATTCATGGTGGCCACAAACGGATTGAACATTGTGACGTCGACTACACTACTTACACCGGCATCGGAGACGTCCTGAATCCTCAGTTTACTGTTGGTTATCAGTTTACCTGGGAGAGGTAAGAGAGGAGCGCTTAGTTTTAATTGGGATAATGCGAGGCTCATGTACGGCAGATCCGTGGAATTCTCGTAACCAGAGAGTGTTACATCCGAGGTATTCCCTTCCATGTAATTATTCAAAAGTTGTTGAGCAAGGGAATTATGCGCGGGATCCATGGTAGCGGTGAATGTCAACTCGTTTGCTCCGGGAACAAGAGATATGGAAGAATTTGCATAGCCAACCGTTGAATTGGCAAAAACAATCTCGAAACTTGCCTCACCGAGAGAGATAGAGGTATTAGAAGGGTTAAAGAGGGTCGCATTGATTTGCATTATCAAGTCAGAGATTGTGCCATCAACGACAGTCACGGAATTAACTTTCGGCGGAGTGGCACTGAAGTTCGAGAATCCTGGTAAAGTTACATTCAACGTAAATGGAAGGTTCGGTATTGGAAGTAAACCGATGATAGTGTCCGCTGAAACATTGGAAGTGCCAGTGATGTTAAATTCCACCTGAGATAACAACGACAATTTTGCGACGAAACTTGAAAATGCGATTTCTGAGCCCGGGGGCACATTCAACAAGGTAGGTGGGATGTTCATGGTTAGAGCACCGTGTAAATTGTCTTGTACGGAAAACTGAATGGTCTCAAAGGTCGCAAGTGGAGTTTCACCATAGTACATGGTAACATTCTGAGAAATCTGTTGAATATTTGTTCTAATATCAAACGGTAATTTATAGGAGGCAACCGTATTATGTGAAGAAAACGAGATACCCGCTAGAGAGAAGTTGAACGAAGGGAGGCCAAAGTCAAGTCCGGTTATAAGCTGTGGCGGCCCGTTTGGTGCATCGCCAATCGATGCATTTAAGTTCAATGTTTTCACAGCAGGTGTGAGCCATGATACGGGGTCATGATGATTCGGATAGTCGTATTCTCCTGTCGAAGTTGTGATCACCGGATGGTTTGTGAGGTAAGCGCTCATGACAACTCCAAAATTTTCACGATCTTCGGGCGATTGTGGAACAGATGCATTTCCATACATGGTGACCGACAGGTTACCAGGCGTTAAGTTGAAGTCATCTATGGTCATGTTCGAAATAAATGTGCCATTGTACGAAACACCGACGCCAACTTTGCCCATGGAAATAGAAACCGATGACGGATCTTCAATTGACACGGTGACATTCATTCGAAGGGTACTGTTGTCCGGTTGATCGACAGAAAAGTATGTAACCTTTGGGGTGCCTAATTTATTACAACCTTGAATTGTGACTTCCTTGTTCAATGACATACCACCTCTCGTGATACCCATAAATTTTACGCTGATAGTTGACTTGAAAGTGACATTTAAAGTATCCTCATTTAACAACGCAGTCGAGAAATCAGAAATGGCCGTTTCATTGGTAATGGTGAATGTCTTGTTGGATACACTGGCAGAAGCGTACCCACCGCTAACATGTATTGGATCAAATTCCACATTGCCAATTTCCATGTCATTCCAATACATCGTAACAGGGGTTTGAAATTCAATTGTTGACTTGAAGGAACCACCATTCGTCACATTGGCATCGGAACTCATCAAGAATGAATTATTACCAGGATTCGAGATGACAATGCTGTTTAGATTTAAGTGCGAATTGTCCACGGTCTTTTGTGCAATCGCGGGAAATATGACGAGAATGAGTAGGGGAATCAAGATGACAAGTATCACCACGCTCAAGGCAGCGCAAGTAGCCCAAAAACGTCTCCGACGGTAGAAGGGCGGGGAATCATCATTCGTAACTGATTTCGGTTTTGTCGAATAGGTTTCGTTCGTTTGACTTTCCTCCACACTACTACCAACGACGTCAGTGCTGTAAGTAATGACGGAATCCCTAACCGTGGAATCTGCACCCGCAGAATCTTCAATTGCGGACCGTTCTTCAGTCATTATGGTGGTGGTGAGAAATGAAAAAAAAAATTTTTTTTTCTCTCTTTACAATTCGCGATTCACGATAATATTGTTGTTCCTCTCTTCTCTCCTTCTCTCTCCTTTTTTTTTTTTTAAATGTGGTGGTGAATTCGAGTCAATCAGTCAGTCACCAAAGGATTAAGTAATGTGTTGGGACGGCAGCAAGGTGAATTCAATTCGGGAGGGGTGAGACTCCGACACCTTGATATTGGGGAAAAGGATTATCAAGGGCGGGTCTAAGGAAAAGATTTAGTGAAAGAGAAACCTGTTTTCGTGACAGAGCTAGAGCTCTAAATGCGATAAAGAACGGATAAAAAAAGAAAAAAAAAAAATCGAGTTGCATGAAAAATTTAGATTGATATAGGATGTGAATCCATGGGGATCGCGTTGAAGTTCATTTCATACATTCGAATTTATCATATGAATTAATTATTATCAAGGCAGATCGAACTTTTGACTCATTATAAATGGATTACGCACCGCATACCCGATACCCTTTGTACACTAGCATATACGAAATAGTGTTTGAAGATCTAATATGATTGAATTAAGGGATGTTACTATATTTGATACTATAATTTTCCTTTCTTTATCCTTTTCCCCTCCCTTCATTATACTCAAGAAGGAATCCCTTCATATTAGCTCGACTGCTTGTGATTCGAAATTGAAACACGCACATCAAAGTTAACCGTGAATTCCTATGCTATATTTAAGTCACATTAATTACTGATCAGAACGTCCCGTTTATGGTTAGATGATTTTCATTACCTCACCTTATGATCCTTATGAGCGAAGGCAAATCTCGGTATCATGCCCTCTGGCCGTTCCTAATAAAGATCATTTCACCGAAACGGGAATTAGAATTGTCCATGTCCTTCAATTTATTATTATTATTTTTTTTTTTTAAAAAAAAAAAAAAAAAAATTCGAGCCAATTTTTGGTTTGCATGCCACGCCACGCACATGATAAACGTGATAAACGAAACTCTCTTTTCGGCGAGACAAAAGGAATGTATAAAAATTTAAGAATAACTACTTACTATATGAAGTGTCGTTATATCCGTTCGCTCGTTGGTAAGTATTTAATTAAAATATAATTTAACCAATATTGGAAGCATAAGAAAACACAATAACTATTTAAACCATTTTTTTTATATATATATAATGTTGGCATCATTATACTCGTTTTTTTTTTGTTTTTAATAGCAACAAATCTGAAAGAGTTATTTGCAATAAATTTGAAATCCTTATAAATATAATATATCTGTTCTCTAAATGATTGTTTTAATCTGATATTTTCAAATTTCTTTTAGTTTTAAAAATATTCATATATTACAGTATGTTATCTTGATTTTAAACAAAAACAAAAGCCATTCGCTTTTTAATTAATTGTTGCATTGTAAAACAACTACGTATTGGATTGTCGCTATTTTCAGGGAGAAGTCGACAACACATCTTCACCCCCAATCTGCTTAGACCTCTTTTTGTTATAAAATATAACTTGAAATATATAGTACCTTTCAATAAATGAAGATTGGTATTGTACTGTATATACTGTATTAAACCTAATAAATTTTATTTTGTAAATTAAGCAAACTTGTTTTTCGCAATAAATTTATTTACAGCGAAATTTATTAAAATTTTATTATTCCATTTGATAATTTTTTTTTGTTTTTTAATAAATGGTTTAATAATATTTTTTTATTATAGGCATTATATATAAAAATAGAGATATTCTACTTTGCAAAGAAATTAAACACATTGATCTAATTATAATATATAATTAATCTTTTTAAAAATTTATTTACATGATATAAATATAAGCAAAATCCATTTATATGAAAATTTAAATATATCCAGTATATGTATTTTTTTACTTTTTGTCAAATTAAAATTTAATGATATTTTTTTTTATTACTAATCTCTTAACAATCCATAAAAAAGAAAATTGTATATTTTTACATTAATAAAACTTTGTTATTTTCTTTAAAACAATTTAAAGAATATCTTTAAAAGTCATTTTTTTTCTTGTTTATTTTTTTTTTTTTCTTACATAAAAACTTGATTTTCTATAACCTAAAAAATTAAAAAACATCTTTTTTACTTAAATCAAAAATATCTTTAAAAAATAAATAAAATTAATAGTATAATATTAAAAAAAATTTTTTTCTAATGCAAAAAAACAATATTAAGATTTTTGATGATAAAAAATTATATAAATATAAATTCAAATTTGAAAAAACCTTCTAACATATTATTTTTACCCTTTCATAATAACTTATCATTTGAACTTTTTAAAAAATTTTATCTATTTTAATTTGACTTAAAATTTTAAAATAATATAAATTTTATTAAAAATAATTAATTAATATAAAATATATTTCTAAAAAAATATAAATAAAACTTCATTAATTATAATATATTATATATTTTGATAATATTATTATTATAAAATCAATAAAAAAATAATATAATTTTCTAAACAATAAAAAATTTTTAATTTATTTAAATTTAAGTTATTTTAATTAAAAAAAATCTAAACTAGGATTTCTTTTTTATTTTAATTAATTAATAAAATTAAGAACTATTATTTTTTAATTATAAATAAACTTCTTAAAAATTAATAAAAGATATTAAAATTAATAAAGATTTTATTATTACTATTGAGTTAAAAGTTTTTATATTATTACAAAATATAAATATATAAAGTTTTTTAAATAATAAAAGATATTTATTAGTAAAATTTCTTTAATTAATTTTTTTTAAACCTACTATCAGATTAGTTATGTTTGCTTTAAACATAATGTAGACTATATTATTTATAATGTTGCTAAAGCTAAAATGCTAGAAGTAATTTATTGCTCCATTTATAGTTTCGGTGAATACTCTTTTATTATGAACATTATTGCTTATAGTTCACTACTACAAAAAATTTCTTTAATTAAATATAATTATTAAAAAATATTATATTAATATAATATATTTATATAATATAATTTAATTTTTACCAAATTATTTAAAAACTTAAGATCTATTATAAGTTATTAATTTATTATATATAAATATAAAATTATTATTTAAAGTAAATCAAAACTAAGTATATTACTAAAAATAAAGTTTTTAATTATATAACAAAAAAAAATCAAAATCAAAAATAAATAAAGTTATCAAATAATTAAAAAAAATAAATGTTTTAATAAAAATATCAATTTATAAAAAGTAATTTTTAAAAAATTAAATTTTTAAAAGATATAAAAAAATTTTTTTATTTTTTTTAATATTTTTTTATCAAATTAATTATATATATTTTATTAAATATTTATTTGTTTGTTTAAAATCCTTAGTCAGCTGTAATAATGAACTGCAGGTAAGGATATTTATAATAGAGGGATATTCACACAAACTATAAATGGAATAACAAATTATTTTCAAAGTTGTACTTAAAGTTTGAAAACAAACTAAGATAAGTAAGTTAGTTGGTATTTTAGTTTTAATAATATTATAAATAATATAGTCTATATTATATTTAATAAAGTATATATAACTAATCTAATAGTGGGTAAATTCAAAACCTTTAATCAGGTTAAATATATATACTTTATATTTAAAATATTTTGCTAAAGTTAAATTTCTATCTAACTTACTTGTCTTTAATTTATAGATTTTCTAAAACTCTAAATATAATTTCAAAAATAATTTATTATTTTATTATTGATTTAAATAAAAGTCTTTCCTATTGTTAACTTTATAGCTTATAGATTACTACTATAAAATATTCTATAAGATTCTAACTAGACTTAAAATCTTAAACATGTCATTTCATATTTCACTCTTCTTATCAAAATCTTTTTGAGATTTTTATTTTTTAAGTATTATTCTTTATTAATAATTTCTTTTTACTAAAAATATGATTTTCAAATTTGAAAAATACTAAGATTTCTTAATTTTGGTTTTTTTTTACAGATCTCTGTATTTGTTTTTATTTGATTATTTTTTTATATCTTATATTTTAGATTCTTTTTTGAACTTGATTGCAAACTCTTTTCTATTTTTTTAGTATTTATCTTCTTGTTTCTTTTTTTATCCATTTTTCATGACATTTAGATTTATTATTTTTTAAATAAGATTACTTTTATAAGACCAGTATAAAAGTTTAAAGTGTCTTAACTAATTTTTAAAGTTTGTTCTATTAATTTAAAGATTCATTTATCTAGATATTTCAATTTTTTATAATTATTTTAATTAGCCTAATATTTTTCTCTTCAATTTTCTTTTAAAATCTCTAAGAATTTCATTTGTTCTTTTTTTTTCATGTTTCTTAGGCTTGACTCTTGTAGACTAGATATTCTAACAAGTATTCAATTATTTCCTCTTAATATTTATATGTAATATATTTTACTTACTTATATAAATTAGTTCTTCTAGTAATTAATTTACTTAAGATTTATAATTTATTATTGATTAATTTAATGAGAAGCTTTTCTATTATAATTATTTAAAAAATATGTCCTATATATATATATATTTTATTTTCTTTTACATTAGATCTTATATATAAACTTATTGATTTAAAATTTGATAATATTATTTTGTTTTATTGTGTTTAATAATAAATGATTGTTTTTAATATTCTTAATAAACTATTATTTACTGTTATATCTTACTATTTTTTTTCTATAAAAATTATATGTAAGATATAATTTTTTCATTTAATTAATGGAAGTTTTAGGGTTTTTTGATTAGGATATCTGCTTATTTATTATAAGAATTATTGATATATACTTTAACTTCAGTAAGCTTTAGATATATGCTTTTTTTTTAAAATTAATTCAGTTATTTGTATTAAAAAAAAACCAGCTTTTTTTCTTTAACCATCTTTTTATTAGTTAAAAAAATTATTTAACATATTATTACTTGTATAACATTTAGTAAAAAATAAACAATTCAGCAAAAATATAATATACAGTTGCTTCCAAAAGTTTGAATTCACCTATTATGTTTTCATCATAAATTTCAACTTTGACAATTTTTAAATCCTTAATTATACAATCAAAAATTATAAGATTTATATATATTATATCTTAATACTAGTTTTATTTATTATATTTTTTTCAAAAAATTTTTATATGTAATTTTTAAAGTTTTATTATTGTTAAATTTTTTTTTTTATTAAATTTTTATTTTTTGAGAATTTTGATTAACTATTATTATAAATCATATAATGGTTAATAAAAAAATAAAGATATTTAACAATAATAAAACTTTAAAATATATTAATAAAAAAATATTTTAAAAAATATAAAAAATAAAGTAATTATTAAATAATAATATATATAAATTCCACCATAAGTCATAAGAGTTCTGGTGTGGATGGATACAGGAAACTATTTATTACTACGTTTTTGACTCTCATTAAGGAAGAGGAAGAAACACATGGCCACAGACCAGTTGGTTCAACTTTTAGAATACAGAGGCCTAGTGAATATCTCTTGACTTTACTGTATTAGGATAAAAAGGGTTCACAGCAAGATAGAATATACTGTATTGGATCAACCTATATAGTTATATATACACCACTATTATTAACCCTTTCTTATCTAGAGATAGAATCCCTCCCACCTTGGAAGATGTAACAATTATCCAACCACACCAAGAGAAATTCCCTTCCATCAACTCACTCACCAAATTGATTGCACAGATGATCATCCTAAAGAATTCACCCTTCCTGTTTAGCAAGAATAGTTCATTTCCATATATAGCTGGAACCTGGCTGAAGAGTAATTTCATCAAAGGAACATGGAAAAGTTTCCTGCAGTATTGAAGCAATCTTAGGTAAAGTTAAATTGAGTAGCACCGGTATTTGACTTGGGAGTTTATAACACCATCTGAAATGACCAAAAGCCAGTATATGAATATTGTTAGGAGTTATCGCAAGATAACATAGGGTACCACACTAATACTACTGCTTTGAGTACATTAATGATAAGTACATCCAGTAGAAATATTAGATAGTGTGGACTCAAGTAAAAGTTTCTTCTCCTTGTATGAGCTACTCAGCAACTAGTCAGCTAGCTATAAGTTTCTTCTTGAACTTACAAATAGTGACAGTAATATTTGAAAACTAAAGAATATATATACATCGCTTATATCATTTCCTTTTACATCACTAGATTAGGTCTTTAAATATATTGTAATTAGTATTAACTATGTTTTTTAGAGTGTTTTATAGTTAATTAGTTTATTAAAACCAATTTCTTATATATAATCATAATTGTTAATACATCCCCTTTGTTTCTTTTTTATCTTTCCTAGAGAATGAAACACCTGTGGCACTTTGAGTATACTGGCCTCTTGAAATTGCATTTGATAAACAACAGGGATCTTTATCAATGTATTTTATGATATACTATAGATAGATTTAAAGTTTATCTGGAGTATAGCTTCTTCGAATAAATGTACTTGTCTGTTACTTTTCAATAAAATGATCTGTCCTGTTTTTAAAAAAAAAATAAAAATAAAAAATAATATATATAAATTTTATAATTTTTGACTGTATAGTTAATAATTTAAAAATTGTCAAAGTTGAAATTTATAATAA
>CAJVPT010001200.1:0-22741 GCA_910592055.1 Acaulospora colombiana
TAACTAGGTTTTTTATTATTAAAACTATTTGAACTTATAAAATTTTTATGTGTTTTTATTTTATTTTTTTTCAATTCGTCAATATCTGCTTTTAAAGCAGCAGTAGTTTTTACATCATCGGCATGGCAAAATCTCAGGAACCTCACAAATTCTTTTCATCAATTTTCCTATTTTTTTATTAGTATTAATAAAATATATACAGCAAGTACATATATTTTGATATATTTATATTTGAAAAAGAATTGATATTAGGATCAGACATAGTCAGGTGAATACTTGTTAATTTAGTGGAAGAACTTTGCAAGTAGGTAACATATTTCCCAGGATTATCATTTTACAATGACACAAAGAAATATAGAGCAACAGTATAAATTTCTATATATATTTAAAAAACAGATATTAACTATATATATACATACAGTATATAACTTACCAATGTAACAAGAAATTGATAGCTTAGCTGCAAGTTAAATTGTCAATAATTCAACTTGCAACTATACAAATGCCTGCTTAAATGTTTTCAAGAGCCCTGTTTTAATCCAGGATTTTCCATTGGAGGTAGCAGTAATAATGTAATAGATTTAAGCTTGTCTAGTATTTTATCAACAAAATTTAATATATTAATCCAAGATTTTTTACTGGAGACAATATCAAACTTTATCGACAACAACTAGTTACACTTTTACAAAGGCCAATCTACAAGTATTAGTCCAGGGTTTTTCACTGGAGACAACTTTATAGACTTGTCAGGTAAAAGGCTTTTTGATTTTTGTTTTCTTCTTCAATCGATTTACTCACCATTAGCTTTGATTTGTTTCTGTTTCTTTGAGACATACATCATATTATCTATACTAATGTTTTTGAAATAAATATAAAGTGCAGTAGCAACAAAATATCGAATGCCTTATACTCACTTGACTGTAAATATGATGGGAACAGTGAAACGATATAAAGATTTGAATAATAATTAAGATGCTAGGTTATTTAGTTAATAAAAGATACCAATTAAAGTAATCAAAAAGGTGCCAGTTTATTTAGTCACAAAAGAAAGAAATGTGTATACAATTGCAGCAAAAGCAAAGGTAGTTAATATAACAACTGTAAAAACATTAACAAGTGATAAAAATATATCTTAGATTATAACTACTGTATGTGGTAATATGCAGCTACATATATTTAAATAAAATCAATCATTTAGTTAATATATAAAGAGGTGTATACATTTTTTTGAAAACTAGCAAGAAATAGAAAAAAAAAATTCTTAGACAAGATACCTGACAGTAAGAATAGTAAAGTAATAAACATAAAAGGAAGCAAAATAAAAATTGATAAAAAAATCAAAAAAAGTTTTTTTTTTATTTATTGTTCAATCATGTTTCTTTACCATAGATCACTTTTACATTGATTGATTTTTAATAATTTTATCTACCCAAACAATTATAACAACTTGCATCAATTGGCCTATAACAATATTATATTGGATACTATAGCAGCATTATTATATAAGTGCTGCAACATATAGGTTACTTGTTTCATTAAAATTTTTTTTTCCTTAGAAAAAGTCTAAACAATAAATATTATTTTGATAATACATTAAACATTTAACAAAAAAAAATAAAATTTAAAATGAATTACCAACATTTCTTGCCAAAGGTTCTTTCTACTATGACCTCAACCACATGTATACTCTAACTATTTTGCTTAATAGCTGATTTCTTTTATTGGTTATTAAATTTTTGCTTGTTAAAAAGACTTGTTCTGATGGAACACTTGTTGCAGGTGCTGCCAAATAATCATGTGTCATGAGTACCATACATGGAAATTGATGTTCATATATTTTTCAATCACTGCTGATAAAATGTGCATTTATTGCTAGAAATGTTTTCATCGCAGTTGATATTCAAATATCGAGTATAAATAAAATATGGCTTTCCACTTCTTGCAAAAATTTTTTAATTTTTTCTTGATTAGCCAAGTATGAATCCATTATATATGTTTTAACAGATATAACAGCTCGTATTTTAGTTTTTTATGAGATTGATTGGATAAATATATGGAATACTTGCTCCTCTATGATCATAAAAGGATGTTGGTTTATGATAATCCACCAGATGAGATTTTGTTTTACTTTTTCAGGTTTATGTATCCACTATATAAAAAATGAATTTTAGTATAGTTTTATATTTAATAAATATATTTATATTGACCATTGTAGTATTAAAAATTTTTTTGATTAAAGATTTATTAGAATATGAATTTATTTTTATCAAATGGTTTTTTTCTAGATGTTTGAAAAGATTAAAGATGCTGCATCCATTATAGGTATATTTGATGCTACAATAATTGTAGGAAACTTTTTTACTTTTATTGAAATCAGTATTCTTTGTAAAATGATTTTACACTTTACTTCTATAATTTATTTTATTACTCAATAATACCTTCAAAAAACTACTTGTAGCAACATTACTGGTATCACTCAATTTATAGCTATCTAAACTAAAACTTTCATCATTTATTTCATTGTAATTGTTGAAAGAATTATCATATTCCATTTTATTTTTTATGTAAATAATACCAGTAATGTTGCAAGAAGAAAAATATTATAAAAAATATCACAAAATTTTAAAGAAATATATAAATGTATTAAGGGAATATAAAAAAAAATTTAGGGGGATTTTTTTAATTACCTTAAATAGCTATATTTAAATATAGTTAAACTGCTGAATTTTATTTGAACCTGACTAGATTTTAAAACTTGAAATTTATATGTGATTTATATACAAATGGATCAAAAATTTAAAATCTGATCTGATTCATTCAGATCAAATCCGCGGATCATTCGGATTCAGATAAAAATTGCGATTTCTACCTGGAAGTATTTTATTTATAACTAAAAGCCTGGCTGTGTATTTGTTTCATTCAATTAAAATCTTATTTATTTCTTTATGATCAGTTTTTCTTTAGTGAAGATTGTTCTTGTCATTTCTATTTCAAGTGGCATTATCTATATTTCTTCAAGATTGGTTTTGAAGTGTTTATGTCACTTGATATAGACCTTTACTCTGGTCTTTATTTTTACCTTATAGATATTAATGTTTTTAACATTCTCTTATCTTTTTAAATATTCTTTTATATAGCTCCTGGAGAGTTTATGATTCTTATCTATCAAACTTACATACTATATGTATTTGCTTTCTTCTGAATTATGGGTTTGAAATATCTTTTTCTTCATCTTGTCTATAGTTGATTGATCTATGTGTTCATCTTTTCTGATTCTAGTCATTGGATATTGAAGGCTTCTTTCTTTTTGTTTACCTATTCTAAGTATTTAAGGAGATCTTCTTTTTTGAAATAGAGAATTGGTTATTCATTGCTGTTAATAAAACTTTTATAAAAAAGGTTTTATTTATCCTGAGATAGTTTAAGGCATTGCACAGATAGGCTCTAGATTCCTTTTCTGAGCTTCCTGAAATATTTGCTATCGTGGCTCCTAATCAATATGCTTTTTTTTTTACTTGGATTTGGAGTAGGATTTGTAGCTCTATTTCTTGTACTGTATAAGTTATATTCACTTATATTTTGTCTTTTGATCTTTTCTCTTAGTATTTTGAATTCTATTTTCTCTTATTTCTCTTCTTGTTCTTGAATATTAGACATTGTGATCTCATTGTTTACTGTTAGATCATTTTTTATCTAAGTAAAGATTTCCATATAAAGGATTTTTATATTTTTTGATATATATTTTTCTTTTTTGATTATTTCAAGAAGTTCATTTTTAATATACAGCCAAAGCAAATTTTATTCTTTTCTTTTCCCAAGCTGTCAGAGATAGGTTATATGTTGTATTAAGATTCATTCTTTATAAAACATTATTTTATCTACTCCTAAAATACTTGCAATAATACTATTTAATATTATACAGATTTCTGGAACTGGTGTTTCTTCTCCCACTTTAATAGTGGCTTGCCTCTGTTTGGCTATTTTTTGTGTAGCCCATAGTTCATTATGTTTGCTATGCTTTTTTACAAGTTGAATTAGAGTATCAATAATATTCTTTTCTTTATTATTTATTATTTGTAGAATCTTCTCTATCTTATTCATTATGTACGTAAAGAATAGCTAATAGGAAATAAATTATATAATATTGCTAAGGTTATATGGAATGGAAAAATTTTTATATGTTTTTCTTCTTGTTTTAGTAATTACCTATTTTGATTTATGTCTTAATTTTGTTTTGATCTGACATGTATTGTTTATCCCTTCTTTATCTAGTATTGTTTACTTGTTTATACTAGTTTATAATATTTATTACAGATCCTTGTTGTTTTTTTTATGTCAATTATATCCTGTAATAATATTGTAATTGAAAATCTTATCAAATCTATTTGTTTTTGTTGTGCTATTGTGATAAATCTTTGTCAAACTTGTTTTGACAACAAGTCTATATACATGTACATGTTCACATTACTCTGGCTAGGTGATTTGGTATTTGCAAGGTGGAATATTCATGTTAGGCTGTTTATACCTTGAAGAGCTTTGATATCCTTCTGGATCTTAAGGAATTAGAGATTCACTTGATTTATCGAGCAAATCTATTTTCTTTAATATTCTTTGTAGTGTCAAGAAAAGTGTCAACTTGCATTGGCCTGACTGCAAGCACTGTGAAAATAATATTGGCTCCCTTTTCTGACTGTGAATCAGTTTATATTGGTTTCTTTTCTTCTTCTTAAAAAAGGAGAAAAGGTCAAAGTTGTTGCTATATATATATTTTCCAACAATCTACTGCTCTAGAATTATGCACAAAATATTGTTTTGTGCTAAAATAACTATTGTATACTAGTGTTGTAAGAATATATGTTTTGAATTATAGATGTTTCTCTTTCCTTGGGTAAATTTCCTAAAAAGAAAATTTTTAAGGATCTGAGGAATTTGGGAAAGAGTTTTTTTTTAAAAAAAATCGATTAATGATTTATTTCTATCATTAATATAATAAATTATTTATTTTTTTGACAAATATTATATGAGTAGTATTATGCCAAATAAATATTTTTTAACTAGTATATATTTTAGTTGGTTCAATGTTAATGAAAATATTTCATAATTTTATTAATTCCTGAAATATATAATTTATATATAATAGTTTTTCTATCTAATATTTTCTATATATTTTTATCTTTTTTTATTATATTTGATTTGTTTCTTACTGTAAAAATATTGATACTTTGTTATTATTTATTCCAAAGGGTAGTTAAGAATCTGCTAATAATGTTTTTTATTATTTTTTTTAATTTTTTGTTATTATGAATTTTTTATTATATTGAAGAGATCTTTTGTTAATGCTCTCTTTATAATATGTTTTTTTTTTTTTGAGTTTACCTGCTTTATATTTTTTTTGAATTTATTGTTTAATGTTTTATTATAGATTTGTTGTTTTTTGCTATTGATCACTTTATTAATGGTTTGAAAAAGTATTTTAAAAATGTTTATTTTATCACATTTACATATTGTAGTATAGATATTGGTTTTGATATATTGATAGTTAATGCAAAGGATGTCTTTGAATATTATAAAACTTTTTTGTAAAGCTTATCTTTGATCAAAATTCTTTATTTCAAAATAAAGAATTTAGTAACATAGTCAAGTCTTGACCTATGCGTCGATAGTGCAGTAGGTAGCACTCCATAGATCAGATCACAAGATCCAGTTTTAATTCCACCCAAATACAAAACTGATTAAGGAATTGAATCTGTCCATTGGTATAACTGTAAACTAATTGATGTTTCTAAATATAGCATCCAGTCTATATCTAGATTGTGATCAGGTTGTGATCTAAATTGAATAGGATTATCTTTGACACAACTGCATTACCAGAAATAATAGCAAGAAGAGTAGATCCTCAAACTGGTAGCATGCCTCTCAGAACCAAAAACAAGAACACAACTCATCCGGGAATACAAATGGCTTCATATAAAACTCGTGTGCAAGAAAAGGACTTTTCTAATTTATGTTAGTCCCAGTCCTCATGCATGTGATTGTGCCGGGTTTCACAGACTTGAATATAGGGAGGCCTTAATAGAAGAAGAAATCTGCAAACCACTCTGAAGAATCAAAAACTAGGATCCAGGATACTGAATTCGATGGCCTGATAACTAGAATACTTTAAAAAAAAAATTGTTCAAGGAATAATTAAGATAGAATTATGCAGACTTCCAGTTTGTGATTGGGCTAGTAGTGATAATATATGGCATTAGTTAAATATATATATAGCTATCCATATAGATATGATTTATTATTACCAGCTCTTAAAAAAAAATAGATATGATTTATTATAACATATATATAAAATTACTTATTTGTAATAACATAACAGTTTTAATTAATAAAAATTACAAATTAAGCCTGTGGCCCAGCAGACAAGTCAACAATAGAAACAACCTCAAACATAAACATCCAGAACATCAGAGCATCACAAGAATTATATCAAAAACAACTTAACAAAATGAGTTACATAATGGAGGAAGCAATCAATCTATTCAAACTCTCACAACTGGCAAACTCTTTAGGACCCAATTTATTACAATAAAATGACAGAACAAACATCAGGAAAAATCCCAATGGGGATAGAAGAATCAATCGACAACATTTTCAATTTAATATTTAAAAATCAATCTGAATCAACAAATACAGCAAACACCTTAAACATGGACAATAACACAAATAACAGATGGAAGATCAATACAATAAATGTCAGAGGTATTAATGAAGAGAACAAACAAATCACACTCATAACCTTTGCAAAATAAGAACAATATGACATGATAGGGATCATATAAACATGGTTACCATACAATCACAGATAGACAAAAGAAGAAAATGAATATACAATATGAATAACGAGGAACACAGAATATCAAACAGGTATAGGAGTTGGAATAATAATTAAAAAAGAATGGGCAACACACATATATAAATCTGGAACCTGACAAGACAAAGGTATCTTTATTGATATGGCCTTCAAGGCAAAGATCAAGTACAAAATAATCATGATTTATAATTCTGTCAACTCTACACAAAGAAGAAATAAATATAATTTATTCAAATGGCTAAAGCAAATCATTCAGGAAGCAATAAATAAAAATTTCTTTATAATGGTACTGTGGAACTTCAATGAAATAGCCAATAATGAGCTAGATAGAACCACAAATAAAAAAAGCCAGGCATCCACGATAAAGAGATTATCAATACACTTATTACTCTCGACTTCATCAACACATATAGATACTTAAACCCATACACAAGAAGCTATACATATATTAGAAGCAAAAGTGCATATGGCAACAGACTGGACTACAAATGGATATCAAGATCATTGGCTCAACATATCATCAGCGTATCGCACACATCACTAATCACAACTATAGCTACAGATTACAAGATGGTTACAATCACTACCAGCATCCCACACAAATACTGGAACAAAGTTGCAAACAGGAAAAACAACAACACAAAGCAAATCAACTATGAAAACTCATCCGACAAACAATGGAACAACTTCAAGAAAGCGGTGGAGGAAAAGGCCAACTTCCCCCTTCCTGTAAACCTCACACACTGGAAAAGCTCTAGAGACACTTCAAAAGCATACTGCTGAAAGCCAGTAAAAAGCACTTAAAAAAATGAAGGAGGAGTAGGAATATTAAGACAATTCATATCTCCAGAAATGCAGACAAGATGAAGCTCACACTTTTGATAGAAAAGATTTATAGAACATACAAAAGATATCTGAACAACAACATGCCAAACATCGAAATAGAAGGAAAGTTAGCAAAAATAATAGGAGTTATAAACAAAAATGGAGAGAGAATTGAAAATCCACCAACCAACAGACACAATATCCCTAATTATTGCATTCAACAATACCAGTGGCTGAAAAAAATACAGAAGCTCTGGAAGATAGAAAAAAAGATAGCTCAACAAGCAATAAAAAGAGAGAAAATAAAGATTATCAATGACAGAATAAAGAAGCGTTTCAAACTCCTACAAGATCAACCAAGAAGAATGATAGATAGTATAATAGACAGGCCCCGTAGAAAGATAGATACAAGTAAACTAATCGAATATACTAGGACAGATGAGACCATAATCATCACAGATTCAAACAAAATCAAGACCAAAGTCAGGGACCATTTCAAGGAATAGACGTAACACAGGAAGACAGCAGACTTGCAAAACTACCCAAACTGGCTCAACAGATATGCATCAATTGAACACATTAACCCAGAATGGTATAACCAGTGCACAATCAGGATTAACACTCAAGAAATCAAAGAAGTGATTCAGACAAAAAACAAGCACAGTGCACCAAAATCCACAAAAATACCATACATCATATTAAGGAACCTAGGACCCAAGGGTCTCCAGCTATTAGAACCAATTTACAATCAGATCATAGAAATAGGGAAAGTTCCAAAAGAATGAAAACAAGGAGAAATTTATCCAATCCCAAACCTAAAAACTGGATGGGGAACATTAATATCACATAACCAATTACCTTTCTGGAGACAACAAGGAAAGTTTTTATATCTATACTTAACAATAGAATAGTAGCAACACTGATTCAATATTATATAACATCAAGAAGCAACTGGGCAGGACTTCCAGGTAGCAATATGTAACAGTCAATACACATAATGAACAATCTTCTAGAAAAAGCTAGAGAAGTAGGAAAAGAGGCATAGATCTTTAGCCAGGATATAAGCAAGGCATATAACTCAATAAATAAAGACATGATAATACTGGCACTGAAGCGAATCAAACTTCCAGGAAAAATAATAAACATCCTAGATAATACCCTAATGAACAGATATAACAGAGTTATTACAGCATATGGATATACAGAAGAATACAAGGTTCAAGATAGGATTGACCAAAGGGACACCATATTCCCACTTTTGTGGAGGATCTTCTACAACCCCTTGATACAAGAGATAAAGAACAAAAAGATAGGATATGAAATGAAAGTGACATAGAGCTCCAACCTTGCAACGGATGATAACAACAGAACATTTCAACACACTAGATCACAAATGATCATAGCAATAGTATATATAGATAACATTACCTGATATGCTCCAAACAGATCCAATATGCAAAGTATTCTGGATAGAGCATCAGAATTTCTTTACATCAATGATATACAGGCAAATGGTGACAAGTTATCACTCATTTGTATCAATGCGAGCAAAGATGACTGGGTACAAGAAGTTACACTGGCAGGAACCAAGGTCACACCCCTGAAAAAAAATGAAACAGCTCATATCCTAGAAGTCTGGATCTCAGAAGATGGAAAAAAACAACATCAAAAACAACTAATCTGGAAAAAATGAACAACATTATCAACCTCATTAAATGGAAAAGAATCACAAACAAAAAGGCACAATACATAATCAACCACGTACTATACCCAGCAGTTAAGTACCTTCTCAATGATATAGCCCTATCTAAACAAGAATGCAATTGACTTAATAGCAATATAGTTAAAACTTTAAAACATAAAATCAACTTGTCCAGAACAGCCTCTAATGCCATTATTCATATAGACTTTGAATACAAACTCTTCAACATGTAGGATAGACAGGTCATGCTGCATGGAAACAACTGGAAAAAAAGGATCAAGGGAGCAGACACATGTAGTAAAACAGCATAGATCAGATTGCAACAACTTCAGAATCAATACTGGTTAAACACATCAATCCTAGAGAACAAATATCCATTTTGGATCAAAAAATAATAGAACCTCACAAACAATATCCTCAACATGCTCAAAGTACAGGGTATCAATTTGAGATGACAAACCATACAAAAATTTGTACTACACCCAGTAGAGGAAAGACAACTATCAAAGACATCATATCAAGCAAATGATATTATCAAAACAGACAAGCTCTAAGGAAAAGAGGAATCCTATTCAAGGAACAGCTCATGAATGATGATCTATTAAGACCCCTCACATGGCAACAACTTAGAACTAAGAAAGGTAAACAAGGCAGGACTCCTGGATGGTTTCAAGACCTATGACAAATAATATGTATAGATCCAAACCTGAACTTTTATACAAATATAGCAGAATCTCCTACTAGCAACACCAACAATAGCTTCCATAACAATATCCCAGTTCTCCTATCCCAGTCACAAACAATAATTAAGTGATTAGCCATAGAATCAGATGGCAAAATTGCCATTTACAGAAAAAGGAGAATGATAGACCCAAACAAGACATAGCAAACTACATGATATCACTACCATCAATATCTCCCCCTTTCAAATGCAAAGGATGTGAAAAAAACAATTAACAATTGAGAAGTCAATACAAGAAACAAGGTCAATGTATTGCAGAGCTGATAAGGGCAGTAATGGTAAATGTAACAGTATACAAAAGCTCAAAATTAGCTGTTTCTCATAACGACCAGTTGATAGAACAGCAACATATAACAAACAGGCTGCGCTCTACCCCCAAGGGAATCAAGAAAACACTGCATGAGAGAGAAGTAAAATCAATAACTTCAAGAACAATACCATAGCTCTATATGGATCCACTCTCAGAAATGATATATCTGATATACAGTAGATTAACCAGGTACCCAAAATTCATAGATTAGCTCTTAGCCATAGTAAAAGACCTGAGTGAATTTAATGATCTACAGATTTACACAGATAGCTCCTTTACCAGACACTCAGAGAGAAGTAGGATGGGACTAGGCTGGATTATAACCATCAAAGAGGGAAAACAATTAGTAGAATTTCAAGCAGAGACATATAATACTTCCTTATTCACAAGAGCAAAACTAATAACTATCATGACCGCAATAAGCATTATCAACACAAACAAAACAATCACCATTCTCACAGATAATCAGGCAGCAATCAATATATTAGAAAAGCCTCTATCACAGAGGAGCCACCAAAGAGATACACATCAGTCAAACCAAATCCTTAGTAATACCATCAGGGACCTAATAGAAATCAAAAGACTCACAATCATTTGGACAAAAGTTAAGAGTCACTCTGGCATCCTAGGCAATGAAAAGGCAGACCAGCTGGTCTTAACAAACTTAATAGTCAAACCTAAACATACCATAGCAATAAATACACAAATCTCCACATCAACAAATATACTCACCAGATGGAACCAAAAACAATATGACATCTAAATCTAGCCTCTAATGAGACAAATTTTCAAAAAAAATGGGCAAGTAAATATCAAACACTAGAAATCAGGATTGGCTAAACCAGAAGAAATCTAGAGAAATTTACTGGCTTCTAACCTTGGAACTCCTAATATTAACAGCGATCACAATAATATCAACCAATATGAGAGATCATACAGACTGATCATTCAGAATTAAAACATAGATGGGTAAATTACCCACTATGGACAAACTAAGTGAAAGACATTCTAAAATTTATTCCAATGACAAATGCAAAATCTGCAAACAGCACAAAGAAACTAACGATCATATATTTCAATGTGATATAACATAAACAAGACTTCAGGAAGAGTTCATAAAGGCCTTGACAGAGAAAAGTGCAGCAAGAGCCAAAGGCAAATAGACAGAACCAATTCAAAACAAATGGAAGAGATCACAAATATCACAAGAACATAAGGAAAATATAAAAAAAGGACACAAAATCGAATGGAAGAATATAATCAGGGGGGTTATAACATATGGCATGATACAAGTAACAGAGACCATAACAAAAGACAAATCTAGAGCACTGGAAGCAATCTGAGAAGCAATACATAAGTTCTGGCAAGACAAACAAGAAGCTTGGAAACTTAGATATAACATCACAATAGAATAGAAAAAAAGTCAAAACATAAATAAAAAACTTAAACATCAGAAGAAACGAGCCAACAATAAGACAAACAATCAACAAACTATACCACGAAGCCCAGACTCACCAATAACACAGGCTATAAAAAGCTTTGAGACTGATCCAGAGCTAGAACCCACCCAAATCGATCTTAAGAAACATTTAAAAAACAGATTTGGGAAACTATATATAGAATTAACAAACATTATAACAGGAAAAACTTTAAAAAACAGCTACTTTCCTTTTTTCTTCTTTTTTATCAATATTAGTGCTAGTGGAGTCTTGACACACTAACACCCACTAAGGTGAACTGCAGCAAGTCACAGGGTTTCTAGTAATAGAATACTGAGTCATAGTGTTTTTCTCCTTCATAAATATATAGACTTGCAATTAAATTTGCATACATAAGCCTGTATTAATGAACAAATAAAAATTCAATGGCAGGACTTTACCAGTTATAAAAAAAAAAATAATAATAAAATAAAAAAAATAGTAATATAGTCAAGTCTTAATTGCATCAATTGTTATTTGAGATAAGGTTTGTAGTGTGTTACTATTTATTAAGATTAAATTATGATTTAATATTTTCTAGTTAAGGATATGTCTTGCTCTAATAAGATTATTTATAGTTTTTAATGTTGTATTGTTTAAAAATTAACCATTCTATTTTTGAATCAATTGGCTATTACTATTTTAAATAGTGTAAAAATAATTTCTGATACTTTATCTATGATGGTGCTTCTTTGATAAACTTGTCTGTTTTGTTATTTTTTGAATTATTGTTATATACTTTATATTTTTTCCATGTTATATTAAGTCTTTATTATTTGTTAATATAATTTATTATATTTATTAGAGTATTATTTTTGAGTATTTTGATAGTGACTAAGTTTAGGTAATTGTGTTGAGCATTGCTTGACTATTATTGCAAATTGTAATATTACTGTTTGCTGGAACTATTAACAAAAAAGATACAATAGTATCTAGTTCAACTTTTGTTAAGAAGAAGAAGTAATTTATTTTCCTAAAATTTAATTTCTTAAACTTAAGTAATGTACTATTTAAAGTCTATTTTATGGTTTATATCCAGGAAGCTATCTATATATACTATATTGTTTTTAAGTTTGTAGATTGTTTGTTAGATGGTAGCTAGTTTTGTAAGTAATAATATATTCCTAAATATTTAATATATAAAATTTTACAGATTACTAATATCCCTTTTTAAAAAACAAAATTTATTGCTCTTATTTGAATAGAGACAAAAGTTAGGAAATACTATAAATTAATAATTTAAATACTGAAAAACAATTATGGATAGTTTTTTATAATTATTAATTTAAAAAATTTAGTAAGAGATTTTAACTTTTATTCTTACTCTCCTTTTATTGATTCATCTTTATTTATAAGGGTAGTTTCTATTGATTCAATAAATTTTTTATAAGTTTTTTGTTAAGTATTATATAGTTATTATTAATTTTTTTTTTTTTTTTTTTTTTTTTTTGCTGGCTCAACCTCCATTGGTCTTTATTAAAACTTTTACTTTGATATTACATTGTATTATCTATTTCAAAATTCATTAAGCTTCACAAACTATACTAGCATGTATGTTAGGAATTTAGAAAAAAATACTTCCTGATTTGGATCTTCTGTGGACCTCCATGGCCTGTTACCTCCTTTCAGGAAACTAACTTGCCTAGGCTAAGTTAGTGCCATTTTTCTTATTTTTCAGATTGAAAAGGAAATTGAAAGTTCTCTGTTTTTTCCAGTCAAGGTTGACTGATACTTTCGGTCTCCTGTTGGAACCCCTTGTTGTGTTTTGACTCCACTTGGCCCTTTGCTTTCTTGCTGGTTTTTATTATTCCCAATAATGTTTTCTATTTGATTAGAGCTTCATATTATCACTTCCAAATTTCTCTTGTAATTTTCTAGATTGCTTCAATACATCCCATAAAAATTGATTTGACTTTCTTTTTGAAGATCCTTGCCTAACAACGGATCGTTCTAACTATGTTACTGGAGATCAGGCTTCTGGCCAGTATCTGTATCCAGAGATTTATTTCTTTTTCTTTGACCTTCCGGATCCATTCTTGAATCCAGACCTTACTTTGTTTCTCTTTACTTTGAAGAAAGAGTACTATTGTTTCTACTATGTGTTTGCCAAAGTCAAAGTCCTTCTCCCTGTATGTGTATACATGCGTTTGGCCTTCCACAGCTGCCTTGCACCTGACACAGTAACTGGATTTGTAGAGGTCTTCCCTCCATTCTTTGAGCTTGACCATAGTTGGCATTTCTTGAGCCCATGATTTTAGCTTAAAAGTTCTTTATTGATGGTCTTCAAAGCTTATGGTTCCTGCTGTGACCTTTTGTGCTTTTAGGAAATCGATTGTTGCTTTCCAATCTATTGTACTGCAATATAAATCTATGTCTTGATTTCTTTTTAAGTAGTACCATTCCATGATTTGCTCGCTCCTGAAATGGTTGTGGGCTGTTTCTCTGCTGTTAAAGTTAGTTACCTGTCCTCTGTACATTAGTTCAAGAATATTTCTATTAATAGGTGTAACTTCCAGCTTGGTCGTCTGCCATTTTAGGCTTGCTCTTTTAGTTTCTGCATCCACCAAGATATGTGTATATGTTCTGTTTCTTCCAATTTTTTTGATGTGAAGTCTCAGGCTCTTGGTACAGATGAGGTCTTTTGTATATTCTATCAGCAACGCTATCTTACTTTTGTTCTTTTTAGCTTTCAGGATTGTTGTAATCATCTGGCTATCCATATAGATTGTTATCTTTGTTTCTGTTGGGAGTGATACCAGCACCAATATGACTGTATTCAGCTCTGCTTCATTTGGTATTGCCTTCTTAGGAATTTTGAAGACTATTATTTTTGTCTTATCCCCCATCAACAGGTTGATTATGTGGAATGTGATAGTATGGAAGCTCATGTGGCAACTCTCATCTGTTATTATTCTGACTTCTGCCACACCTCTATTCTGCGTTGCAGGTGTCTGATCCTTTCTCTATTGGTGTTGTTCTTGATCTATCGATCATACTCATTCACATGTGTAGGATCTGGGATGTAGAATCTCTAAGTTCAATAGTGGGATTATTTTTGCAATAAGAGAGCCTCATTTTGATACTGTCTAGGGATGAAAGAAGCTTTTTACCTTGCATGTTTTTCTATCTAATATGACATGTTTGCTACTTCCGGTGACTACTAGCATGTTCTTGCTTGAAAGATTTATAATACAGGTTTTCTCACTTGTGCTCATGTTATTGTCACATTCTAGGTATACCTTTAAGTGGGAAAAGAGACTGTCCTTGGTATAGTGTCTTATTGTGATTGTATTTGTGTCTTTTTTTTTCAATTTCACATGAGAAGTTCTTCCTTCACTGTGTCATTCAACAATACAATCCAGATACTCTTGCTCTTTTTCAAGTATCTGCTGCTTATCTTGTTAACCCAAGTCATACCATGAAATAGGTTCATGCCAGGATAAAGGTTAGTTAGCCTGGTTGTATAATCTGGATATGTCATGCCTATGGTAAGCTTGTTGATTATATCCTTATAAAAGAGTGGTTGTCTTCCTTATACTCTTTATCCATTGATTTGACATACTTGTACCCAACTAATTGTTTTGATCTTGTTATAATAGGTGAATTGTTCCACCCATCTTAGGTTGCTAACTCTGAGCTTATTCATATACTTCTCGAACCAGTGAGAGCCCATGGCTGTTTCTAGAAAATCAGGTCCAGCTCAGGTGTTTTGTGCACTTGTTTTACAGTTTTGAAGGAGAAACTATATTTTTGTGCATTGATGAGTACATCTTGCAGAAAGTTCATATCTGCTGGATGTATTTTTGAACATAACTCAAAATACTTGTATCTGATCAGGCTGCCTATTGGAGATTTGTTATCCTCTTTCTACATAGCCATCCTGCGTGATTTGTCACTGGATGTATTTTCTTCAGCAATATGATGTGTTTTTGGAGTATGTGTACTTTTATATTAAATACACAGTATTCCAGATTACTATGGAAGGTGCAGTTAGGGGCTGAAATGGCAAAATCCACTTCACTTTGTGTTTAAATATTCTCCTAAGCTTTCTATCAATATTATTCATTTTTGCCTCTAAAAGTATAGGTCCTGTAACAAATTAAGTGAAATTATATGGTTAACTAGGTATGGGGCTTGTTTATCTGTTAGTTTCTTCCAGAGCAAATGATTAGTGAGATTGGATGTTATCTGGTTAACCAGATTCATTTGGTACTTCTTTTTCCCATCCTGGTTGAGCCGATACCCAAGTATTTAACTGCCCTCTGGATGCTCTGATTTTATTGTGCTCAAAGGTTATTTCGACCACTTTTTTGTTATTGACTATAAGAAGCTATAACTTTTCTAGGTTGACTTTAACTTGTGTGAAATTGTAGAAGAAGCTGGCTACAGTTAGGATAGCTTCTAGTTGTTTCCGGCTTCCAGCTATTCATGCTATGTCATACATGTATGCTATCACTGAAGTATTTGTGATAATTCAAGATGTTTTGAAATAAGTCCTGTCATATATCTTTGTTAGGCTTTTGAACCCTTGTATTTTACTGACCTTATTTATTAGTGGGTCATAATATATGTGTCAGAGAAGCGGTGATATTGCATCTCTTGGTTAATCCCATTTTAGACTTTGTATGAATCTGTAGTTACTACCCTTGTGATGACAGTGTTTCTTCTGCCCTTGAAACCTTCCATTATGATGTTTATAAGTTTTATAAGGCATTTGATCCTTCTCATGGCCTTTGCAAGGGTGGCTAGATCCACACTGTTATACGCTTTACTCATGTCTTGAAAAAGAATCCACAATTTTTTGCCATTCTCTCTTGCATTTTCAATAACTATGTTTATCTCGAAGATGGATTCAGTTGTACTCATGCCTAGCAAGGCTACCCAGTTGTGTTCTGATAGGATTTCATGTCTTGTGAATATGTTAGAGAGCCTGTTCACCAAACCTTTTGTAAATACTTTCTTAATCGATTTCAGAAGTGTTATAGGTTGGACCTTCATTAGGTTGTTGCCCCAGTCATATGTTTTAGGGATTATATATATAGTGCCTTTCTTTCATTCTTGCAGCATCAGACTGAAGTAAAGAATTGTATTAAAAATGTCTTTAATTCTCCTTAAAGCCTTTGGGCCCAAATGTTGAAATGCTATATATAGGATCTGTGAAGGGCCCAGGGCTGACATTCTGCTTGCTTTGGCTATAATTTTTCTTATCTCTTATGAGGTACAGTCTATGATTACTTCTGTATACCACTCCTTATCTACATGCTGGAGGGGTTCGTAATCTTTTGACCATTCCTGTGGGATATCTTGAGACTGAGGCTTCTTGATCCAGTTTTCGAAGTGTTCCATACTCATAATCATATTTCCTCCTCCTTCAAAATAATGTCAGGCTCCCTGTTATTCAGGATTAACTTGTCGAGTCTAATCTTCCTTTTTTTCCTCTCTAGGAAGCTGTCTATCATCCTTTTCTTGTCTCGTGTAAACCAAACCAAGCGGTTGTTAATGGCCTCTCAGATTTTCTTGCTGATTGCTGTATATAGCTGTCGGTGCAATATATTCTTGATGTTTTTAATCTCCTCCACTATTAAGATTTTCGCAGCTTTGAAGTCTTCCAGGGCAGTAAGTTCCTTGAGAAGTTCAGTACTATTTTTATTAATCAGAACATGGTTTCTTGTCAGGTCTTCTTCTCTAATTTTTCCTGTTTCTCCTTCTATTAACAATTTTTTTAACTAACAAAGCTTGATTACTATGGTTAAGTCTATCCTGGTACATCTCTCTTGCTTATTAAGTGAGTGAATCTGTGTTTTCTGGAAACATCTGATATGTGTACTCATTGCCTTCATGATGGTTTCCCTTAGGCTTACCATATTTTGTCGATATTCCCATGTTGGTCCATTCTTTCATTAGGGAGGTCTATTTCTTTCTTTTTTGTTTCGTCCACTTCTCCCACCTCACTGGCTCTGTGTTTGCCTAGTTGTATCTTGTATTGGGTTTTTTTAAACATTTCTTTTCTATTTCTGGAGAGAAAATACTAGGTGCATTCTGGAAAATGCAATATCATGATCACTTTCATATAGCTACTTGTATTCTTCATAATTCCAGCTACCAAAAGTTCCAAATGCCCATTCTGTGTTGTTCAAATTTGATCAATCCTGCTTGCTATTGTTAAGTCCATTTCCCATATGTATTCACTCTTTTGTAGATTAGCTGTATGGAAAGTATCAATAAATGTGTGTTCTTTCATATCCTTAATAAGAATACTGTTAGATAACATTCTGTTCTCAAATTGATAATACTTGTATGAGAATTTGTCTATGCAGGCATATCCATGTTGTTTAAGTCTCCTGCGATTAGAACTTCACAGTTTGGTTTGTAGCTGGGGCTGAACCACCTGGTTATCATCCTTTCAAAATTGAATCTTTCAGCGGCTTTCACTGGAGAGTATATTTCAATTATTTTGATATACTACTTGTGTGGGAAGGCCATGTTGAGCATGACTACTCTTTTCTCAATTGTTTCTTTCTTTACAATTCATTTTGCAAGTTGATATTTGAGAGTCACTTCTGCTCCTTGTTTCTTGTTTCTGATTTGTACTGGTTCAATGGCACTCATATGTTTCCATTTTCCAGTGTTTGATTGCCTGATCACTTCCATTTGTTTAGGTGCTAATTATAATATCCCAGTTCTCTCTTCGCCATAACTCTATCCAGGCAACCCTGTTTACTTCTTTGTTGAGTCCTTTCACATTGGAGGTTATGATATTTATTATTAGTCCTTCTTCTATGTAACTCGTAAATTTATTGATGGATTGTGTTCTTTTCTTATTTCTATCTTCAAGGGTTTCCTTGTTGCTTTACGTACTACTCATTAAAATTAATATTGATATTGTTGTTGAATATCTGCCAGTACTCTGATGGCTTTGAGTGCTCTTTGCATATTGGCTTGCATGTTGTTCATTGATCTGTTGATTTGTAGTTGTCTTTTCCTAATATCTGTTGTCTTCTATCCTTGATTCGATGTAAGTGGACCTCTTGGATTTTTTATTCATGATTTGTTTTTCTCCTTACCATCATTATCTGTATATTGCTCTATCTCCTCATAGTATTCCTAATTGTATGCCTCTAAGTTTATGACCCTTTCGTCGAGCTCTGTTATCATTACCTTGAGGCTAGCAACCTCTTGCTGAATCTTCATGAGTATTTCCATTATCTCTTGCATATCTTGAGGGTGTTGTGTCCATCTTTGCTGGTATTGTGGTAGTTTTTGATGGTTTTATTGAGTTTGGTCCTTGTTTGCCTTGTTTTGTTGATTACTGTTGCCTCATGCAGCTGCTGCATAGGATACTGGCCTGTTGCCTCTCCTGTCACTTGGTGGGGTATCAGTTCTGAAGGTGTCTGTTCTGGCTAGCTTGAATTTACTATAGATTTGGCCATACTTTTCTGTTTGGATATGGTTGAACTCTCTTCATTGTTTTCTTCTCTCTTTGATGTGACAACCTTTCACAGGGTGTGTTGTTACATCACTGATGCGGCAGAGAGGTGTACTGATAGAGGTCAGAGATATTGTGGTCTCTTCTAGAGTGTAAGTCATGTCTTTCATTATGAGCATGTCTTTCGCCATGAGCATGTCTTTTCTAGTTTCAAAACTCATTACTGTGAATTTCTTTGGTTGTATCTTATTGAGCAGATGTATAAGATATAACACATGCATATTTTCATCTCATTCAGGATTTGTTTCAGGTCCTATGCAATGGTGCCAGGGGGTAGGTTAACCAATTTTGCTATAATGCTGTACCTTTCTTTCATTTGCTCTGTTGACCTGCTAGCATCATTGATTCTAACAGCATCTCCTTTGATGAGAATGTTATGTTTTTCAACAAGTATCTCTTTAATTACCTTTTTCTCAAAGGTGATCATGACACATTGCCATAAGTTTTATGTATTCATACTGATTCCTGAAATGTTGCGAATTTGATGAAATGTTGTCTAACCTCGATAAGCTTTGTGTTCAGGGGAATATTCCAGATCACTATGAATTTACCTTTCTTAATTGATTGTTTGCTGATCTGTATATATATGAGCTTATTGTTATCTAGATTTGGTAACTCTATTCTCATTGCGTCATTTGCTGCTTGTGATTGCTAAACACTGTGACGATTCAGGTTCTCTCCTTTCCTTGTTCACTGCAAATTGCAATAAGCCCTGGTGATGAGTTGAGGGCCTTCGTGATATAGAGAATTTTTATATCATTGTTGGAGCCTGGGATAATATTAGCATTGAAGCCCACTTTGAAATGTTCTCTACAATATCTAGTCTCCAGATCAATGGATGTTCTTGGTCATTGTTTGGTGCTGGGCTGGACTATATTGTTTTTATGGCTCACTATTGTCCAGGGGTCTTCCTCTCTCTCAATAATGTCATCTTCTTGTTGTCCTATGTTTTCAGTTCTTGAAAGGTTGCTTCTATCTGCTGTAGGGTTTGGTTTCTTGGTACTTCTTCTTCTTCAAAAGAAGGAAAGTCCAATGAGGGGTCTCCTTTTTCACTCACAACTTCTCCATCTGCTCACTCCAAGTTCGGGCTTTGTGAGTTGGTTCTATCTCTATATTCATGTTAGCACCACTGGAGGAGGTCGCTATTGGAAGTTCCTGGGCTTTATCAAGCTCGCTGCCTTGGTTTGGTTCTACTGCTACTATTGTTAAAGTCTTGATCTACATGCTGATGAGCTTCTTGATATATAGTTGATTATAAAGAGGGAGAGTCTCCTTACTTCTTCTTTCTACGCGTTGGGTTCTTTCTATCCTTTGTTGTTCAAGTTGTGAAACTTTAGAGTTTCTGATATTGTGAGTCATCTTTCCTGTTATTGAGGTTGCTGCACCTCAGGAGATCGGGAAAGAGTTCCTATAGTTATTATTAATAGTAAATAATGATGAAAATTTGTTATTTATAAATTTGTCTTGAAATAGCTTGTTTAGATTGTTGACTAAAAATTTTTATACTAATAAATATAATTATTAAATGTATCTCTAGAGTTGGTTCTGCTTTTGTGCACTGGGATACAAATCAAACTATTTTTATTTTTTAAAAAAATATATTTATTTTATTTTCCAGTTATATATAAGGTGCATTTTTGATATTTTTAAAGAGATAAGTTGCTATTGATATATATATAATATTATATTTTAATCATATTATTTGAGATATTTTTTATACCAATAATATTCTTATTTGTTTATAATGTAACAGTTTATTTAATCTTTTAATTTGATATTTTATGGCCAGTTTGTAACTATGCTTTGTGCTATTGTTGTTAGTATATCTATTTTGTATTATTACAGTAATTAATTGATTTCATTATAATTCTCAAAACCATATTGATTTCTTTTTGTTGGTTGTTTTTTTAAGAATACAGTAGTAATCTCTATCCAGGTTATCAGGTGTAATTTTAAAAGCTATGAATTGATTAATGAAGAGAATTTGATTTTGTGCCAGTTATTTTCTATATTTGTTATACTGGATTAAATTTATTATTTCTTTTATTATTGTATTTATTTTTTCTATAACCTATAGGTTAGGGTTGGTTTTTATGAATTTATATTGTCTTAAAAGGAATATTAAATTATATGTAAAGTTATAGTCCGGTAGTAGAAATGTGTTTGTAAAATAAGTATTTGTGATGACTTTGGTGAATTATTGTTTATTTTGAGGTTTTTATAATTGTAAGATTATGATTTTTCTTATTGTATTTTGCCTATTTATTCTTTTATACTGTAGTTTGTATATAACAGAAATTGTTCATTTCAAAGATGAAAGAAACTATATTTAATTAAATTGAAAAGTATAAAGCTTGATACAAATTGGACTAAGTGGAGTTTATGTTTATGATTATATTAAAAATACTTATTATTTTATTACAGTTGAATTTTGTAAGGATTATATTTAAGAGAGATATGTGATCATTAATTTCTAAGCTTAATTATGAAGGTATTTGATTTTTTTATTAGTTGTATTATCTATTTGATTGTATTTGCATATTTGATAGTTTTGTCCATGATTAGTTATTATTATAAAGTTTTAATATCTTTACTTTCAAAATAAATATCCAAAATTCTTGTTGCTTGGTTTGATTTAAATATATGATTGCTTCTAAAAGTTTGAGTCCACTTACTATGTTTTTAATTAAAAATTATAAAATTTATATATATTATATCTTAATACTATTCTATTTCGGTATCAATTACCAAAAGCACTCTTTCCCGTTCACCTGTGATGCAACAACACCCAGATAACAAAACGATAAAGAGAAACAGAACATGGAGAGACCCAAGAGACAACAATAAGTTAATAGCAGGCCAAATTACAATATAGACAAGCTATCCAAGGATAAGGTCACCCTTATCGAAAGGAACAAGAAACAGATACTGAAAAGAAACACACAACAACAACTCAAAGCAAAAACAAAGACAAGAAACAACCCTCTCCTTTCAAAAATGTCCCTGCTTCGGAACAGAACCTCATAAACAATACTATGACAGCAACAAACAGCAATGGAAACAACAACAGCAGCTCCAGCTCATGGAGTGAGCAAGTCGAACAAAAGTGACCCCAACTACCAGCCATCACTGAACAAGTAGGCAACAATATGGAACTCCAGGTACAGCATACAACAAGGTTAGAGGACTCTGATATTGATATAAACCTTAACGAGAAACCTTCAGAAATAGAAGATATGTAATGAATCCACGCCTGCCCCATCAATTCTGTGTAAGTATACATGACTCTGTGTGACTATGGACCCGAAGTCCACCCTGTCTACTATTTTTGGA
>CAJVPT010001201.1:0-22740 GCA_910592055.1 Acaulospora colombiana
TTGACATATTTCTTGAGGAACTGCAATGAACTATAAAAACTAATTTCAATTAAATTTTAAAGTAAAATTTATTATTCAAAAAACGCATACGCGAATCATTTGCAATCTAATAGGCACAAGGTTTCTAAAGTCAAAGCTACTCAAGAGGGTAGATAATTATGCTTTATTTGTTACTTCTGGAAGATCGGTTGTTAAACTGTCTGTCTAATTAAATTACCAATCCTAATATTCGGTAATTTATTCACTTAGGAAGAAGAAACTCCAACAAGCTTACACAAAGATGGAGACACTCTGTGGGAAGAGCGCAACAAAGCATTGAAGAGGTATTATTGTTTATTTTTAAAAAGTAAGGATACGGCAAGAGGATGCCGATAAAAAAAATTATAACTTCCGTACGATTAGAAGAGATTGATTGCCTTTTCTGCATCCATAAATCCAAATCCTTGACGCCAATATGACGCATATGACTAAAATTCATAGCTTTTTAATCCTTGATTAATATTTAGGCGAAAAAATTTCTGTCGGGAATGTATGCCTGCATATACTGCAATGGGAGGGGCAAGAGTTTAAGGAGTTTTGAAGCACTGATAAAGCATATGGTATGTAGATTATCACTTCATTATTTTTGTTTGTCAAATTACACTGTGTTATTTGTTTAATCATTTTTACAACTCGGATTTGAATTAGATCGATAAAGGTCATTGCAGGATAGCTTATGATAGAGACGAAGATGTAATGGAGATTGTGGATTTTTATGATTTTACTTCGTTGAGGGGAGCGAAGAAAGATGGGAACACGTCGATAATGAGGAATGGGAGGATGTTGAAGATGATGTATACAGTAGTGTGAGCAAAAGTGAACACCTCTTGAGGTGTCTAACATATTCCAGCATAGTTTAGGCGATTTGGTAATTTTTCTTTGCTCATCGGGTCTTCTTCTATTCAGTGGTTTAATATACGAAGATGATACGGAACTAGTGTTACCCTCTGGACATCGTTCGCTATGGAATATTACAAGCAATGCCTGCGGCCTGAAGAGGTGAGAATTAATGGTGTATTGGTTTTTCAATACTCTAATATTGACGACATCTTTATCGTTAGGAACGCGATTCTGGCATCATTAACCGTCTCATCACTCAATATGGGGAAGTTTTGGTTACACTCGAAATTCTGGAGGTTCCTTGCCATAAAAGGCAGTCAAGTCAAGTGATCTCGTGCCACGATTTTCCAAGATAAACATCGTTTCGGCATGAATGCCAATAAGCTACAACGTCATTATAGGGCCCAAATACTGTAAACTACAAAATACATCTATCATAATGCGTGTTTAGTTTATAATAAAATTATGATTTACAAATATAATATATTGGTCGTATTTCTCACGGGATTGCCCGTTATTTTTGCTCAACATCTCGCGTATAAACATTGAACTCAATTTAAGTAAGTTTTTTTATATTCTTCATCCTTTAAAGGTGGATCAGAAAAAGATATCACCTCAATAACCAAAATTTATAAGGGATTGTAATTTCTATTCTTTCATTCTTCATTTATTAAATCAGAAGGGAAATTTGTAACTGAATTTTAAGGAAGCTATGGGAAGAAACAGACGAGTAGGTAAAAGAGACATATTAAAATAAGCACCAGACACTGTTTCTTTGGATACAATTAAAGCTGGGATATCTAGGTTGGTGATTGTTGGATTATATACAGTAGGGACAAAAAAAATTGCCTTTTTTCAAATTATTTAATTTAATAAAGAATTATTCAAACTTAAAATATAAATACTTAAATATCTAAAAATTAATTTTACTTGAGACTGTTTTTTTTTTTTTTTTTAATATAACCCTCTGTCAAGCTAGTTATGTGTAAAGATGGGTCCCTAAAGGAGAAGGCAGGAACAAAGATCAAATGTTCCTCACTAGGAAACATTAAAATTTTTAAATTAATAACTATAAAAAAATTATCCACAATTGTTTTTCATTATCCAAATCATTAATTTATAGCATTTCCTGACTTTTGTCCCTATTAATGTGAAGAGTTATAAATTTTGTCCCTCAAAAAGGGACATAAGTGATCTGTGAAATTTTATATGCTAAATACT
The DNA here is from genome assembly GCA_910592055.1 of Acaulospora colombiana. Lineage (NCBI taxonomy): Eukaryota > Fungi > Glomeromycota > Glomeromycetes > Diversisporales > Acaulosporaceae > Acaulospora > Acaulospora colombiana. The sequence continues at coordinate 2,101 of CAJVPT010001201.1, forward strand.
TTAGGAACCCATCATTAGTTATATGTGCTTTATTAAACAATTGTAAGCTATATATTATATATGTATTGTTAAAGCTAAATCTTTAACTAACTCACTTGTCAAAGTCTTATATTTATCTAGAACTCTAAGTGCAACTTCAGAAGTAATTTATTGCTTCATTGGTAGTTTGGGTGGAAATCCTTCCAACTTTTAATATCATTATCTGTAGGTCACTATTGTAGATCATTGCATGAAATTCTAACGAGAATTAGAATTCCAACTATTTCATCTCATATTTAATTTCATTTCTTATAATTTTTTCAAGGTTTTTGTTTTTACTCTCTTTTTCTTCTTCTCCTTTCATTGTACTTTTGTAACTAAGATTATCTTGCAGATCTTATTTTTTTAATTCCTGGACTTTCTTATATTTTGCTCTTCTATCAATTCTTTGTTCTTGTTTCCATTTAATAATCTTTTCACATCTCATATTTCAGACTTGTTTCTAGATCTGGTTGCAAATCTTTTTTTGTACTTTTAGAATCTATTTTTTACCATTATTTATAGCTTCTTTCTATGACAATTTAGGTTAACAGCTTCTTTGATTACATCATCTTCTATTAATTCTGTACAAAAGTTAAGAATGCTTAAACCAGTTTGCAAGATTGATTTTATTAGTCTAAGATCTATTAATTTAATTCACCTTTTTCTCTTCTATTGTTGACTACTAGTTGTATTATTTTTTCATCCACTTCCCTCTTATATTCTTGATATAACTTGTCAAATTCTTTAAGGAAAGTCTCAGATTCTTTTTGTCATGTCACTAAGATCTCAATATTATAACTAGAACATTCTAATAGATATTCTATTATCTTTTGATACTAATTGCATATTATACAATATATCTTGCTTACTTGTATAGGTCTGGTCTTCTTATTACTAGCTTGCTTAAGGTAGGTAGTTCATTATTGATTAATTTAACCAAGAAGCTTCTTCTCTGTGAGCTTTTGAAGAAGGTATCCCATATATTTCCATCCTTTACCTTATCCCATGCCAGATCCCATGAGTAGGTTTAATGCTTGTAAACTTGGTGATGTCATTTTGTCTCTGTTTTGTATTATTGTGTTCATAATAAAGCCATTAATCTTTTATTGATTTGTTTGATGAACTGTCATATTGGACTATCTATTACTTCTTCTTGTTACATAGTTTCTGTGAGTATCTTGCTTGATTTAAGACTCATCTATTCTATTGCTGGTAGCTTTAGTATCTCTTTAGTCAGTCAGTTTGCTTCTTTATTCTATAAATCATTAGAGTGGGCTTTAATCTTGATCAATGTTAATTGAATATTTTTTTTCTTTATAAGATCTAGTATTCTCACCCATAATTAAAGATGGGTCCTTAAAGAAGGAAGCAGGGACATAAGTCAAATGTCCCTCACTAGAAAAAATTAAAATTTTTAAATTAATAACTATAAAAAAACTACTCACAATTGTTCTCCATTATTTAAATCATTGATTTTAGCATTTCCTGACTTTTGTCCCTATTAAAGTAAAGAGCTATTAATTTTGTCCCTCAAAAAAGGACATAAGTGATTTGTAAAATTTTATATGCTAAATACTTTAGGGACCCATCATACCCATAATGATCAATTCTTTTCTTTTAGCTATCTTTTATGTATCATTTTCAGTTCTTCTTGCTCTAACTTTTTTCATTTAGAGATACAGACTTGACTATCTGTAAAAATCTCAACTATACTGTTTATGGGAGTTACTAAAACTATTGTAACCAGTACCACCAGTTCTGCCCTTATAAATGAAAACCAGTTTTTGACTTCTGTCTGAAATTTATTTTCTTTTTTAGCTCCTTCTATTTATATCCATACTGCATTCATTTTTGCATTTTCATTTCCATGATCAATTAAGAATCTATCGAAGTAGAAGTTCAGCTTATTCTGTAATCCTTAATTGCACTGAAGAATTTCAAGTAGGTGATTTTGATATACTATACTCCTTGCTTAACGTTGTCTCTGAGTATTTCTTGTTCCCAATCTTCTATTAATACTTGTTTTATTTTCTCAATTTGATTATTTGTTGAATCTTGGATTTCTGGAACTAGATTCTTGATCATTATACTATCTAGTTTCAATAGAGAACAAAGAACTTTTAGTGATTACAATCTTCTAGTATTTTTTTTATGGTTTATTTTTATACTATATTTGTTTCTATTACTATTGTTTAGTAAGTATTCTGTGCATTTAATAAGGACTGTTTCTAGATTATCTTCTGTTTTCTGATGGTTGAAATGATGAATTATCACAGTACATTGGCTATTCTCTTGAATCAAATTTCCCCATACTATTTGTTGATTCTCTTTCTGAACAACTATCCAGGTTTTCTTTCTTTTATCTCTGCCAGGTTCAGGTTTAATACATTTTGATAGCCACTTTTCTTTCTATCTCTTTTTTCAAAGTATTGTGAGATCTTCTATACTTTCTTTAGTTTTGGTTCTTTGTAAAATATTATACTATCCTGGGATAGAACCTTTGTTAGTATACTGAATAAGTTGAATCATTCTCCACTTTCTGAATTTTGTAAGGTTTTGATTTATCAGCTGATCTATATACATTAACCTATTATTTCACAAAGATATTATTGCCTTTTTATATTCTTCTACTATTAAGTATTCTTGAATTGAACTATTGCCTTCAATCTATTCAAAAATATCATTCCACTTTCAATTCTAAAAAGCTAGTCTCAAGTCCTTAGTTAACTTTAAAACTTGTACTATGAAATTTCTTTTATTATCGAGATAACCTAGAAATTCACATGAAAGAAGATTGTGAAGCTCCCAGTGCTTAATCTGCACTTGTTTCAATCTAATAATTGTAGTAAGCCCTGTTGGACCCTGATCATTTATTCTATTATAGAATCCAGTTATTTGGTTTTCTTTTTGGAGCATCCATATACTTTTAAGATTATGTATCTTTGGATGGTGAATCACACTATTGGGAATGGATCTACATAAGGCTGCTTTGTTCTTGAAGAGCTTGCAATATACTGCTATAAAGTTATTATATATTTTTCAGAACAATATACTATACTACATTCTAAACTCTATTCTCAGAATTAATACTCTATTTAGTATATAAAAGGCTTGCTTATCAGTCATTTTCTTGTTTTTGAGAACTCTTATAACAGTATTGATTTCTTTTAAGATCCTTTCTTTGAGTTCAATTTCAGTTTTTTGGTTGTCTGTCCATATTTCCAGGAATCTTGCTTGCTCTCTTTTATCTAACTCTCTAATTACTTCTTTGTTGATTTCTGTATGAATTTATTTTGAGTAGTGGTTAGAATTATTACTAGTAACTATACTGACTTGTTACTATTAATCTAATAATCATTTACTTTATAAAAGATCCTTATTGTTTCTAGAATCTTTTTCATATCTTATTTAGATTTTGCTATCTATGTGATATTATTCATAAAAGCTATGACTGCATATCTCAATTCTAGCTTTTTAGTGGTGATATTATTTAGATCAGGATTCCATGAGACTTCCATTTTGTATTTTTTTTTTTTTTTTTTTAATGGGCTCATACCTAACTTTATTGGATCCCAAATTACAAATTTATATTGTGCAAAGCGTGAATACATGGATGTATATTTGGGGAAGATAAAGATAACGATAAGCTAAAGTTATTCTAAAGCTACTTCGAGGCTTATTGCCCTTTCTTTTTCCAAAGAAAAACCAGTATTCCTAGAGCGTGCTGGTGTCATAAATGAAAATAAAAAATAAAAAAAAGATTGGACAGTCATTTGAAATGTATTGGTTTTGTTTTTTGACATATGCCTGTCTTGTTCAAATTTCCCTTGTGAAAAGGTCTTGGGGAAGACTTCTACTGAATCTTTTACAGAAATAAGGTGAAGGCCGAAGAGGAGACTTTACAGTTTTAAGGCTTGTGAGGAGGGAGTAATCAGGAAGGCCCAGGTGATATATTGGTGTCCGCATGAGTGACTTGAAGTCTTCCAGTATATCATCAATTAAACCCATTCCTATCTAAATATGGGAATACTTACCCATCTGTGTCTCTTATTTCAGATTTAATTCCTTATAAAAAGAACAGCACCTAGCCTCACAGTAGACATACCCTGCTGGTGGTCATTGGTATTAGCGATCAACAAGGATCTCCCAGATTATCTGGCCAGCTCGCACGTCACTGCTGATATTTTCGGGCTCGAATTTCAATTGGTGAAGTGGCTTTAGCCTTCCAGTCTTCCAGCTTGGGATTTTTTGAAGATAGAACAAAAACTTCCTGAATTACTTTGTGCATAAGCTTTACCACTGAGTATCCTTAATGGCTCTATGCTTTCTCTGATTTAGACTTTCCGGGCAGTAGAGGTTGGAAACCTACCTGACATACAATCAGGATGTAGGCGACTCTGACTTGAGAAAAGATCAATCGAACATCTTGTGACCTTTATCATGGTCGAACAGACTCTTTCTTGTGTCCAATGATGTGTCGATATCATGTCCTGTATCCACTCGCGCCAGACAAAACGACTTATGATGGACCTCGGGTTCTTATGGGGACTGAGGAAATGCATTTAGACACGTGAGGTGGCCAATAGGAGCTTGTTTACAATCTTGTCCAACGTGTTTTGCATTGACCAATCAGAGTTGGTGAGATCCGTGCTACTTGAAATTTCAGGGTCAAGTTGGGGTAGGCAAAATTCCCCAAAAAGCCATGAAAAAGATAGCTCTGAGAGGCCACAACACCAGTCAAAGGATGAAAAGTTGAGTCCTTTAACTGGTTTTAACCTCTGTTATCTCCACCATAACTAAGAGGTGGAAGGTACTTCACTGTTGATCCTTTTCCCTTTAGGAACCTTCTTGCCATAGGTAGTAAAGGTGGGAGCTAAACTTTGCAAGCCACAAAAGTTCAGTTTGTTCAAAGGAGGTTGTAGACAAGAGGAAGGGATGGTGAGGGAGTTCTAAGAAAACTTTTGGATTGGTTTAAAGAAAGTAGTAAGACTTTATTAGTATAGAAGTATTAAAAACTTCTTGCAAACATCTTTTTTGTGTATGGTCAGAGAATCAGTGAAAAGAGTTGATTTCAAGTTTACTTAACTTTTGATAAGAAAGAAAGTAAATGTCTATAACAAATTTTACAAAAGAAAATTCATGAAAAACAGAAAAGAGGCTTTGAAGTAATCATTATGGGAGACTTTAATGCTGTAATTGATCTTACAACAAATCAATCCTCTGTTAATAACAATATATATACCAGATACAAAAAGCTAAAATTGGATTATTTAACTTTTTAGAGGACTGGAATTTTACAAATGTCCAAAGGCTTTGGGAGGAAGAAGGCAATAGTACTTTTACATGGTCAAACAAATTAGTTTATAGCAGAATTGACTATATCTGGGTCACAGCTAAACTGAGTCTTGAAAATCTATAGGATTTAACAACTGATAACTTGCTGAAAAAAAAGAATCAGGAATCATAAAAAAATAAAGATATTAAAATCCCAGATATTGCTAACTCTACAGATATTCAGTGGAAAAAGTTTAGAACTTAGACAGATACTGTTTTCTTTAATCTTAAAGACCAAATATATATAGAGTCCTCAAATAACTTCAGCATATTACAAATACTGGATAAGACTTGGTACCTAGTAAAATTTACTATCATTAGAGAAGCCTTTAAGATTTTAAAAACAAAAAGAGTATATTCCAACTCCAAAAAAAATTCCAAAATTGAAAGTGGCATCCCTAGACATGACTTTACTACATATAGAGAAGCTAATAGAATTCACTATTTACTCAAAAAAGCTCAAGCAATGTGGGAACCTTCTATTAAGAAAGAGATTTCAATGGCAATCAATAGGCTTCATACCCTAAGTGATAATGCATTCATCCAAGACTTATCACCTTCTCAAAATGCTGATGATGTTGAAATACAGCTGAAGCAAATTGTCAAAATAGAATTGACCTTATGTACAATTTGTAAAAAAAAGTAAAGTCTCTATGTCAAAAATCAAATCAAACATGCCCTTGAAATCAGATATGAGGATCTCAAAAGTAATCAAAAACAAATGCTAAACTGTATCCTCAATAGAAAATTATCCAAGATAGTGATTGATAGACTCCTAGTACAAGACAGCAAGGGCTCAATATACATAGCTATGAACTCATAAACCATTAACTAGCAAGTCAAGACCTATTATCAAAAAGCTTTCAAGAAATGAAAATCCAATTTCAAAGACCTAGATCCCGATTGAAAAGCAAAATATTAGCCCAAAAAATGAATCAAACCAGAATGGTACCACCCTTTAACAAAAGAAATTTCAATAGAAGAACTTGATGAAACATTAAGAAGTCTTACCAACAAAAAGGCATCTGGTCCCTTACAGATTAGTTATGAGATGCTAAAGAATTTAGGTCCAAAAGAAAAAGCTATATTAGTACAGCTTTTTAATATGATCCTGGAAAATAGCCAAATACCCAAGAAATAGAAAAGCAGTAATATATATCCAATACTTAAGCCTAAACTATGGCACTGTGAGCTTGGAAATACTAGACCAATTGTGTTACTAAAAAAAGTAAGACTTTGCTTTACCAAGATAGTAAATAAATGCTTGACAACTATCTTTGCAAAATATAATATCTTGTAAGGATCAAACTTCACCAGCCTATATGGAGAAAGTACTGCTGAACCTATCCAACTTCTGAACAATATATGTGAAGAGGCTAGAGAAAAAAGAAAAGGATTATGGGTACTTTTTCAAGACATAGCAAAAGCCTATGATACTATTAGTCTTGAAATATTGGAAAAGACAATATCAAGAATTTAAATTCTATTAGTAACGAGATAGCTACTCATCAATCTTTTCAAGAATAGAGAATATCATACTATTCTTTCTACTGGACTCTCTGATTCATTTATAGCAGGAGATAGTATTGATCAAGAGGAAATAATATTTCTATTACTTTGGCGAATCTTTTATGACCCATTGCTTTGCAAAATTCAAAATAAACAGAATTATAGATATACTATGGAAGAGGAGTAATATCTGACTTCCAGATACCAGAAGTTAAAAAGAAACTATCTATTAGACAAGTAGTCATTGCATATATGGATGACACAACCTGAATAGCTAGATCTAAGCAAGACATGGAGAATATTTTGGAAGAGGCCAGAAAATTCTATATAACAAATGATTTACAGATTAATAGTAAGAAGTCAATTTTGCTTACAATAAATCAGAATAAGCTAGAAACTGGGATAGTTTATGCTGGTACTGATAAAACAGAAGTCAAGAAAATGAATAAAGATAATCAGGCATGATTCCTAGGAGTTTGGTTTGGAAGAAGACATAACAACAAGAATACAATTAACTTGTTGAAAGCTGAAATTAGATCTATAAATCTAGCAATCAGTAAAAAAACTATGACTGAGAAACATGCTAGATATATTATCAATAGAGTTCTAATTTCCCAGATAGAATACCATACACAACATACACATATTGGAAAAAAAATATGCAATGAGCTTATAGCAATGTATAAGAAAACTTTCAATAACAAAGCCCTCATATGTAATACAATACCAAATAGTTGTATTCATAATAAAAAGATATTAGGTCTCAAGAATGTATGGGAAATTCAACTTGAAAGTCATATAACCTCTCTATTCTGTCAGCTAAACAACCCTAAAAATCCAGGAATAGCAACAATTATTCATCTCAAACAGAATCAGCTGAAACATTAGGAGCTTAAAAATATCTTGGAATATCCAACAGAAGTTGCTTTTTTGAAAAAAGATAACTTCACTGCTACCACTTTGGCTCTTGCCAATAAACTTTAAATCACATATCAAAGTTGGAGATGGAAAGACTTTTTCCAAGTCAAGGGTAATCTACTTTCTATTAAGTTAATTCTTGAGGAGTATGACTATAAAAAGGTTATAGTATCCCTGAAAAAATATAATATAATGTTCTTGGATCAATTAGTTAACTCAACTACAGGAACAATTAGGGAATGGAAGGCAATTCAAACATTTTTTGGAAATAGAAAAGGTCATATTCCCAGATGGTATAAGCAAGTTGTTTCTCAGGTTACAGAAAGATAGGATTTGCTCAGAAGCTTACTCAGAAATTTAGAATAGTATAATTATAAAATCTGAATAGAACAATTATCAAATACATTGAACAAAAGAAAGACTTACTGGGAAATTACTACCAATCTATCGAAAAATATGATAGGAAAAGTCAAGAAAACTCAAGAAAATATAATCTTTACCCCATACCAGCTCAGTTATAATAGTACTGATAATTTGACTCTATGTCATCCAGATCTATTCAAGCTGATGACAATAGTTTCATCTTCAAAAACATATCTCTTATCTCAACTTAACAAGTCTAAAAGTACATGGATAAGAAAATCACTATTGCTTTTAGGAAATCCAACAGATTGAATGTCTGACAACTCAAAACAATATAGATCTGACACTTGGAATTTAGTAGCAACATGTAAAGACATAGTAATAGAAAACTGGCATATTTTATTAATAGAGTAGGCCATTGGCTCAAAAGAACATATTAGAGAACTTACTGATGCTTTTAGATTTAATCTAAACAATGAATATAAAAACTTTACTTTTTATACCAATGGATCCTTTAAGAAAGAAACAGGAGATAAAACAGAGTATCAGATGGGTTTCGCTTGAATTCAGACTCAAGACAATACCATCGTCAACCAATTCTTAGCAGGAAGACTGCTATGGCCTTCAGTAGCAAGAGCAGAAATACTAGCAATATTGACAGTACTTTATACTTTACCTCAAAATGCTAATATAACTATCTTTATATATTGCAAAGTAGCTATTAGAATATAGAATACCATACAATTACAACCACTTATGTCATTTAGAAAATGGATCAAAATAGCTAATTGGCCACTTTGAACAAGGATAAAAAATCTAGTTAAGAAAAAAAGTCTTACTTTAATACTAGAAAAGATCTGTGCACACAAAAAAGACTATTTCAACAATATGGCAGATATACTAGTAAAATTAGCTAGAAAAAAAAATCCAATAGAATGGCAATACACACCAGAAATGGGTGCAATATTCTCTATAATCACATGGAAAGGCCTGACCATTGACATTGGTATCCGGAAATTCATTAAAGGATATAATCATCGAAAGATTAGCCTTAACTGAAGTAATCAAAGATGGATTCAGAATAGATGTAGTAAAGAGGAAACCAAGATAAACTGGACAGTTTTTTGGAACCAGTTTAATATTCATTATATATTGTATATATTCTTTAAAGATAACAAGGACAAAAGCTTTTTGGTGAATCTTACTCACGATGAACTTCTGATATTACAGATACTTAAAAAGTGAAAACCAGAAGTTTATAAATCAACAACTTATATTAGATGTGGAACTTATGAAGAAACAACTGATTATCTATTCTTGTGTTCAGCAACAAGTTTCGAAAGACTAGACATCTGAAAAGAAGCAAGTAGGAAGTTGGTCCAATATATTACTGAGCAAGTGAAAGTCAAAGACGAAGATCAAGAAACTATACTTCAAGTAGTTAATATATGATTCAATGAGATACAGCAACAGGAACAGAGTTTTTTTAAAATAATATGTAGATATATATATAAAGACAAAATGAAAGATATTGAAGACTTCCTCAAACTACATTACAAGATAAAGCCACTTATTATAAGGAAAACTATAGGAGGACTATGTCAATGAATGTGAAAGAATTTCAAGAAAAAGATCTGAAACAAATGCTGCGAAGTGATAATTGAATAAAAAAAAACTTTGGATATTGATAGGAGATCCAAATGACACTGAGTTCCAAAAAACAAGCTTGAAAATACAAAAAATCCAAAAGAAGATAATAGTCTTTTAATAGACAAGATATTATATGAAGAACAATTCCAAGGTATAAATCTCAAGGAGATTATTGAAATATGAATAGTTAAAGGAGAAACATGGTTAGATATTTGATCTGTCATTTAAAATTTTGGATGATTTACAGTAATGACCTGTAAGCAATGAACTTGATAGCTAAAGGATAATCCAAGTTATTAAGAAAGCAAAATATCATCTTCTAAGTTGCATTTAGAGAAGTTAAACTTCTAAGATAGATGAGCTGTCATATGAAAATCTTTGAAATTGTATAATATACAATAAAGATAAGCCATGTCAGCCTGATGGTAAATTAAAATATATATATATTTATTTATAGTTAAGAAATATATATATACTATATATATATATATTTTTTTACCCTCTATCAGGCTAATTATGTGTATTTTATTAAATATTAATATACTATACATGTAAAATGAATCATTAAAGTTAAATCTCTAATTAGCATACTTATCTTGATTATTATCACTTTAAGTATAACTTCAGGAGTGATTTATCACTTCATTAGTAACTCAGGTGAAAACCCTTACAACTACTAATTTCATTGCCTGTAGATCACTACTACAGATCCTCCTTATAAGTTCTGATAGAAGTTAAAATTCTAACCATCTTATTCCATACTTTACTTCTTCTAGAAAGGTTTGTTTCAGACCTTCATCTTCAAGTTTTTCTTCTTCTAGTACAAACCTTTTCGTAGTTGTAGTCTTATTGTTTTGATTTAATGGACTGGCTGACCTTCTTATTTTGTCTTCTCTATAAATCCCTTGTGTTTGTTTCTACTCGATCATTCTTGAACACCTTTTGTTTTGGATCTTTTTTCAGAATTGATTGCAAATCTTCTTCTGTATCTTCATTATTCACTTTCAAGCTTCTTTATCTATTTTTTTCTGGCAGCATTTTAGATTTAATATTTTCAATATTTGATACTTCGTATTAGTTCCATGCAGAAGTTTAGCATATTTTGGCCTGTTTCTGCAGTCTCTTCTATAAGTCTGACTATGTATTTGTTCAATTCTTCTAATTCTACTCTGTTTTTAACTAGAAGTCTTATTTCTTTCTCTTTCATCTCTTTTCTTCTCTCATGCAAAAGTTTTCAAAAGTCTTTTAAAATGCCTTCAGCTTCTTTGTTCCAAATTTCCTACCATTGGGTTTTATATATTGGATATTCTAATAGGTGTTTTATTGTTTCTGCTTTATATACTATACACTCTACTTGTTTATATATATCTGGTCTTCTTATAGCCAATTTGGGAAGTATTGGTAACTCTTCATTAATTAGTTTGATAAAAAAGCTTTTTTCTTGAGAATCTTTAAAGGAGGTGTTTCAAGTGTGACTATTCTTTATTCTTTCCTATATCAAATCTCATGTATAGTCATATTGATCTTAAATCTGTTAATTCCATTTGTTCAAAATCCTGTTTTGTTTAGTCCATTGATGAACTGTAACTTTGTTATTTATATTTTTAATAAACTGTCTTATAGGATTATCTAAAGTTATTTTATGCTATTTGATTTCGGTAATAATTTTAAATAAAGTAAAATTCTTTCATTCGATTATAGGAAGCATTAAGGCTTCCTTTTCTAGAGTATCTGTTTTTTCATTGTAAAGATTATTAGAGTGTATTTTAACCTTGACCAGTTTTAGATCCAATTTTTTTTTTTTAATAATATCCAATATTCTTATTCACAAGGATCAGTTCTTTTCTTTTAACTATCTTTTGTGAGTTCTTTTGAGATCTTCTTTCTCTATTATTTTTTACTTGGCAATATAGGCTTGACTGTCTGTAAAAATCTTGACCTTGTTATTTATTAGAACAACTAATAATATTGTGAATATTGTTACTAGCTCAGCTTTAGTGAATGATGGCCAGTCATCTACTTCCATTTGAAACTTACTTTCTCTATCCTCTCTTCCATCTTGCATCTATGCTACTCCTATCTTCATTTTTTTATATCCATGATTGATAAGAGATCCATCAAAATAAAACACCAATGTTTCTTTGAACTGTTGATTCCGTTGGAGTATTTCAATTAGGTGATCTTGATTTGCTCCTTCTTTTATATTATCTCTAATAATCTGTTCTCCTCAATTCTCTATATCTATTTGACTTACTTCACTGTTCAGATTGGATTTGTAATTAATTATCTTGGATTGTTTTTTCCATTGTTCTTTCTAAAATTATTTTGGAACTTGGAATATTTAAATGCTGGGCTCTTCTCATAGATTTTCTTGTGTCTAGATAGAAGACTTTGTATGTTCTATTTTTTTTTGTCTCTATTATATATTGATTCTTCATATTTTTATCTTTTGCACATCCTAAACATTTTGTCAGGCTAGTCTTATAAGCATATGGAAACTCAGTAAACTTGAAGTGTTCTATTTGTACTACTTGCTTAGTGTCTTCTGATCTTAGCTTTCCTCATATTATTTTTTGATACCTATTACTTGTTATTATCCAGAGTATTTGTCTTTTATCACAATCTAAATTTATCTTTATAATTATTGAATCTTATTTTGATTAGTCTTCTTTTCAGAATTTTGTGAGCTGTCCTAAATCTTTTTCTTGTATACTCCTTTCTATCATTAGATACCACTCTGGAATGGACCCCTTACTGGTTTTCTGAATTAGTTAAATTATTTACTATTTTTTTAGTTCTTTAGTTTCATAGGTAATTAGCTAATCCATGTATATCAGCTTATTGCTTCTAAGTGATGTTATGGCTTTTGTATATTTATCTGGTACTAGATACTCTTTGATTGGGCAGTTACCTTTGTTTTATTCAAAAATGTCTTGCTATTTCTAGCTTTGAAACCTTATTTCTATATTTTTGGTCAACTTTATTACTTGAAGTGCAAAGTTATCTCTACCTGACACATGTTCTAATGACTCACAGGTAAGCAGGTTACATGGTTTCTAGTATTTGACTTGTACTTGTTTGATTCTGATGATTGTTGTAGGTCCTGCTAATCCTGAATCATTTAGTCTGTTGCATAGTCCTATTTTTTGACTTTTCTTTTGTAGTATTCAAATACTTTTTAAGTTATAGATCTTTGGATGGTATATTATGCTGTTGGGTATGGATCTGTACAAGTTACTCTTGTTTTTAAGGAGCTTTCTATATACCATGGTTAAAGTGTTGACATTTTCCAGGATAGCATACTATGTTGCATACAAAACTCTATTCTTGATATCAATACCATGTTTAAAATATAGAGCATTTGTTTGTCAGTCAATCTTTTATTCTTTAGGACTCATATAATTGTATTGATCTCTCTGAGTATTTGCTCTTTTAGTTCAATCACTGTCTTTTGATTACTAGTTCAGATCCCCAAAAATCTTGTGTGTTCAATTCTATTTAGCTCTCTAACTATTTCACTATTGATTCCTACTTTGACTTCTTTTGAATAGTGATTAGGGTTATTAATAATAACTAGTACTGATTTATTACTATTAATTTGGAAGTCATTGACTCTATAAAAGATTCTTGCTTCTTCCAGAATCTTTTTTATGTCTTCTTTGGATCTTGCTACCCATGTAGTATTATCTATAAAAGCAATAGCTGCATGCCTAAATTTCAATTTTTTATTAATTTCTTCTCCTTTTAGGCTTGCACTAGTCGAAATTATGTCATTAGGCAACTGAATTATTGCCAAATTTTATTAAATTTAATAATAAAAATATTGACGAATTCTTTTCAATTGCTGCTACTCGGCATATTACATTTCGGCAATAAAGTGACAATCAAAAATTCAGTAATCAAAAATTCAACAATCAAAAACTCAACAATAAAAAATTTGGCAATCAAAAATTCAGCAATCAAAAATTTGACAATCAAAAAATTCAACAATCAAAAATTTATTAATTAAAAGTTTAACAAAAAATTCATCAAAAATTCAATAACTATTCAACAAAAATTCATTAAAAGTTCATCACAAAATTATTTATTAAAAATAATATTAATTTATTAACAATTCATTAAAAATTCGGCAACTATTAATTCAAAAATTTATAAAACTTGCAAAAAAAATCCTTTATATTTATAAATTATTTGGTATTATTTATATAATAATATATAATTAATTAAATTTTAATAATATAAATAACATATTATGTATTATATTATAGTTTATATTATTCATAATTTATAAATATAACTTCAATTCAAAAAAATTTGTGCATAAGTTTATCAATTTTTTTACTTTATTGTTAATGAATAGTTGTTGAATTTTAAATAAATAGTTAATAAATAACTTAATGAATTATTAATAAATTTTTAATGAATAGTTTTGATGAATAGTTAATAAATAGTTGACGAATGATTAACAAATAGTTGATGAATGGTTGACGAATGGTTAACAAATAGTTGACGAATGGTTAACAAATGATTAATGAATGATTAATGAATGGTTGATGAATGGTTAATGAATTTTTGATAAATAGTTGCAAATATAGTTGACGAATAGTTGACGAATAGCAGATGAATAGTTGATGAATTTTTGATGAATTTTTAATGAATAGTTTTGATTGTCAATTTTTGTAATTACTGATTTATTTATGTCATTTTTTTTACTGAATTGTTTATTTTTTGCTAAATATTACACAAGTGATAGTATTTTTTGCTGAATGTTATATGAGTGGCAGTATGCCGAATAATTTTTTTTGACTAGTGTTGGATCCCAGATAATCAATATTTTATAATCCTTTGTTTTATTATTTTGAATTTTACATAACAAAGAATTATAAAAAATTCTTCACATTAGAGATGAAATACTGTAGTTTTTTCTTGATCAATCCTATCTTTAGCTATTACTGATCTTGTGAGTCCATTTTCAATTATAATTCTGAATTCCCTATCCTGAAACAGATCTATTATAATCTTAATGAACCCTTCTGAAAGTTTGATCCTTTTTATCACTCTTGTTAACATATCCAAGCTAATTATGTCATAGGCCTTGACTGTATCTTGGAAAAGTATCCACAACTCCTTTTTGTTTTCTTTTGCATCTTTACAGATGTTATTGAGAATCTGAATTGGTTCAGCAGTACTTTCTCCTAGTAGCTCCACAAAGTTTGGATCTCTTAGAACATTGTTGAGCTTGCAGATGTTTTCTAATCTATTCATTAGAATTTTGATGAACGTTTTCTTGTAACTTCTAGTAATACAATAGGTCTTGTATTTAGGAGATCACATTCCTATAGCTTTGATTTTGCTATTAGATAAATGTGGCTTTGTTTCCAACCGGCAGGTGTTATTTGCTATTTTAGAAAAATATTTAAGAAAAATGTTAAATATTTTTTTCTATCTTGATCTAACCTTTTTAACATTTCATAGTTGATTTGTGATTTTTCTGGAGCTTTGTTATTGATAAGTATTCGAAGTGTTTCACTCAATTCTTCTTATTAATAGGATTTAAAAGATCTTTATATCATCATGTCTTGATATAGTTCTTAGGATTGTATTCTTCTTTCTAGTCATTAGTGAGATTATTAAAGTTGACCTCTCACTTTCTGAAGGTTTCCTGATAGTATCTTCTAACTTCTTTCTCAATTTCACTCTTTTTGATCATGATATATTTTGATCTTTCTTTTTTAACTTTAATCCTATCCAAAACTATTTTGATATGTTCTCTTTCTATTAGTGAGTATACCATTTTTCTTTGATCATTCCGCAGATTCTTACATCTTTGTTCTAAGGCTATTTTAATTGTATCTTTAATCTTTTTTGCTTCAAGATTCTAACAAGTAAATTTAAGACCTTCTATTGTATTTTGTATATTCTTTTTAAATAGTATCCATAGAATATTTGAAAGACTATATTGGATACAACAGTTTTCAATCTGGTAATTGGGATTGTGAGCTCTGTTATATTTTTCTATGGCTGCACTAAGAATCTGTAGCTTGTCCGAGTTGTTAGAAGACTTTGCTTTTTTGAAGAGTGTTATTAATTGTAATGCTCTTCTGAATTTGATAAACTCTGGAATATGTCTATAGTACTTATTTCTTGAGATTGATATATTTTTGGTTGCAAGCTTGTTGAAGGTTGCCTTGCTAACTAGCTTTTCAAATATCTTTCATATTTTATTTACTTAAACTTTTTTCATATTTTCCTGGTTCTTCTTGTAATAAGGAATCTAATATTGTTTTGAACTTATGATTCAAACTGTTATCAAATGTCTGCCATTGATCTGTTGTTGACCCTTTTATATCCATTCTTTTCTTTCCTTTGGTAAACAATTTGTGAATCATGTCTCTGGTGAAAAGATTAGTATCATGTAGTGTCATTAATAGCATTGTGTAATCACTATTTGTGACTTCCTTCATACTCTGATTGCCAAAATATAGGATTGGATATCTTGTTAGGCCTTGTGATATCTACTGTATATATAGTCAATTCAGATACTATTTATTGTATCCTATCTTATTGGGATTTTATTTTTGTCTTCTCATACTGCCTGTATGTCTAAGAAGTCCCATTCATCAAGAAAGTTGAATAGAGAAATTTTTGGATGCCATGATGGTCTGAATTTTTTTTTGAAAGATGATGTTCTATCTTCTACTGGATTGTATATTGTATTGAAATCTCCTATTAATATTACATGAAAGTCTTGTCCATGTTTATTCTTAATAAAACTTTCACTTTCACTTGAACTTTTTGCTTCTTTGATTGTTTGATAGAATGTATACTTGTATAATACAGATTTTGTTTCTTTTCATCAATAAGTTGACTGCAATTATATATCTTTCCATTTCTTCTATTGATGCTACTTTTTTTTTGAGATCTTTTCTGATTAGTAGACTGACTCCTGTTCCATATGTAATGTCTGCATTGATACTATAGAAGTATTTATTTAATGTCTGATTGTCCTAAACCCATTTTGCCTTTTTTTTTATCAATTTGGTTTCACTTAATTTTAGTATTCCTATTTCTTGTTCCTGCATCTCTTCTATAAGACTATATTAGATTACTGTATTTAAGATATCTTTAATATTGTATGTGTCGATTCTTATTACTTTCTTATGAATATTATCATTATCAGTCTTTTTTAATACATCTTTGTCTTTTACTTTTTTGAGAAATTCCATTTTTTCTATTTGAAAAAATGTGTCAATGTTATACTTATTTTGCTATTGAATCATTTCTTCTTGTTCTATTTGTTACTCCTTGCCCTTGTTTAAAGTATTTGTTGTAGGAGGATCGGACCAGTTCTCCTTATTATTGTTCTGAACAACTGATGTTTCTAGGAGCAATTTGTTATCCCTCTATCTTCTCTCATTTATTTACAGGAAGTTGGTTTTCCTTCTAATCTTGAGATTCTACCATTCAGCTTTTTTAAGTTTACTAAAATGAGATTTAGGAAGTTCTGTCGGTCTTCAATCTCATATTCCATATCTTCTCTTCAGAAAATTTTTTGTTATTATTGATTACTTATCAGTTCTCTATTGCTTTCTGTAACTAGACACCTAAACATTCTATTTTTCCATTGTTTTGGTTCATTGTTATAAGTTTGTCTTGTATTTCTTTGACTTCTTATTAGTTAGTCTTGCTTCAATAGTTTTTTGTTTGACTTATTAAAACTGTCATTATCATTATAAGAGCTCATCTCTTTTAGACTTTTGGATCTCCATTTGGGCTTCTTATTACTTCTAATATCTATTCTCCCTAACCTTATAGCAGGTTGATTAGATTCATTATTGCTTGAATCACTCTTTAGTTTGGAGGCTTCTGGTTCAGAGCCTTCTAGTTCAAAGACTTTTGATTTGAAGACTTCTGTCTCATGGAATTGTTCTTTTAAGGCTTCTATTTCTTTGGTAAAATGTTTCTTGGCACTCCATATTAGTTTGTGTTCATGGATAAAAATATTTTGCTTCAATGCCCTTGCTAGGTCTTGGGTTGATGTGAAACATATTACTGTATATTCTCTTCTTTTGAGTATATGAAGGTTTCTAGGTGTATAGCATGTCTTTACTTTAGTATGTCTGATTGCTCTTGAGATCAAACTAGTTGTAGTATTATGTGTTCCATACAATCTCAAGGATTAAAAGTTCCACTATTTGATAATATTATTAATCTTATTATTATCTGGTTTATGTTATATAAAGATAGCTCTAATTGTTTCTTGATTGGTATGGATAATCCATTCTTCTTCCATATTATTATATTGCTGGTATGGTATTATTTGAGCTTTAATTCTTCTTTATGATCTTAAATAATTATTAATATGAATATTTGAGATCTCTCTATATCTTTGAAGAGCAGATTTGATCTCGTGTCTTGAGTGACTTTGATCAATATCAATAAGGGTTACTACTAAAAATCTCTTGTTCTCCTTTTTCTTCTGTTGAAAGATTTTCTTATATACTGGGTATAAGACATTCATCTATTTTTTGTTTCTAGGAATATAACTATAAAGTTTTTGCCTTCTTTTTTGTTAGCTCTTTCTAGATACTGCAAAGCATCTTCTTTTTCTTTACAACAGAAGATTGTCCAGGCATTGCTATTGAGGAACTCTTTTTTGAAAGGCTTTGAGTCTTTTGATAGTTCCAGTATGTTTTGGAGATATGTCACTTGTTCGTTTTCTGATTCTCCTAGAAGTCTGACTGTAAATACTCACATTTTGTATTTATCATTTTTTTTAATATGAAATGGATTTAGGCTAGATGTTTTTGATCTATTTCTTGTGGAATATATAAATTGCTCTATAATATTATCTTCTTTAATTTTTTCAGTAATTTCTTCTATTTCGACTTGATATTTTATTGCCTTTTCTCCTATTTCAATTTCAATATTGATAGGAATTTTCTATTGTTATTGTTGATTAAACTTCCATATATATTTCTTTTTCTGGGAGGTCTCTAATTACATAGTGATCATTTATTATTGGTTGCTCCTTTGAAGAGATATAAGAAACTTGTTGTGATTTTTCTTCCTAATTTATTATATCAAAGTACTTGTTCTTCAGAAAGGAAACTAAAAGGTCTTCTTTTTTGCCTTGCTCCTGAATTCATAAGTAGAGAATGTGTTGTTTGAGAATTGTGGCCCTAATAAAGGTAGTTTGATCAACATTTAGAATCCTGGCAATAATAATATCTAGGATCGAGTATCTATTTAGTTCTATAGCCTTGTTTGAGATATTATTTGTAGTAGATATTATGCTGTGAATAGTTTGTATAGCTGTAGTGTTCATTGTTGATCATATTTGTTTGATAGTTGGACCAGTGTATCTATAACATATGCTTTCCTTTGCTTTATAATTTGTATTAACTTTTATTTTTTCATAGTCATATTGAATCACATGTTACAGAAAAATGTATTGTTTACTTTTGTATAATGTTGTGTTTTGATTAAATATATGTTGTTGTTTACTTTGATCGGATGTGTATTATTGTTTACTTTTATATATTGTTATATTTTGATTAGATGTACTTTGTTGTTTATTTTGATCAAATATGTATTATTGTTTACTTGTAATTCCAGTTAATCAGTATTGATTATCAAAACAATTTAGTGAAATACGTGAAATTAGAGAGTTAATCATATTCTGATCAGATTATCTTATTTGATATATAAACAAGTTATTGTGTTCCTGAATAACATGTTTATATTTTGCTGATGTAGTAATTATTATGTATTGTTGCTGTGATATTTGGATACTCTTTACTGTTTAGCAAAAGAGACTTGAATGTCCTCCTAGGTGTTGTGAAAATAAGTCTGAACTGATTTATTGATTTGACCTATTGTTTACAGGACTTCTCTTGATATAAAGAAAGGTGTTAACTACACTGGTCTGGCTGAAAGCTTGGGGAGTTGAGGTTGGGTCTCAAAAAGCTTACTATGAATTAGTTTTCTTGAATTTTTCTTTCCTCTATAAAGAAAGAAAATCTATAAATTATGGCTGAAATATACTTGTATTTTTCTACTTCTTGTTGCCAGAAGATTAGATGCACTAAAAACTAGCCCTATATAGTTATTTCTTGTTGTTTTGCTGGTTTTATTAAAAGTTTCTCTTTATGTTATAGCTGGCTTCTTTTGTTTTTCAAGAAAATTATCAAAAAAAGAAATTTTTAAGAAAACTAGGATCAGCGGAAAGAGTTTTTTAGCTAAGAAATATATATATATATATATATTTTGTATACCCATAACTAATGATCACAACGGATCGAAATGGATTGGATTTTAACTAGATTCGATCTGATCTAATTTTTATGAATACAAATCGTATATGGATCCGATACATTTTAAACTGATCCGATCCGATTCGAAACCATAACAGTTTGATCCGATCCAATTTGAATTCGAATTTGTTTTGATTCGATTTGATCTGAATCTGATCTGAATCTGAATCAGATCCAAATTCGATCCGATCCACATCCAAATCTGAATCTGATTCAAAATTGAATCTGATTCAGACTCAATGCAAAAACAACTTGAAGCGTGTTCCACTATAACTGCTTTAATTTAACAAAATTAAATTAAATATATTTAAATTAATCTGGCTTTATTTTAATAAAAAATTTTTAACTAGTATGTTTCTTTTGATAATATTTTTTAACTTTAAATTTAAAAAAATTTTTTTATTAAATTTAACTAAATTTCTTTACACAACCCATGATCGTTCACTTGCTTTTATATTAATGTACTCCCTTCTATAATCAGTACTCTCTAAAATAGTTTGATTTTCTATATCGTTTTTTTCTTTATTTT